>PVIW01013033.1:0-29267 GCA_004026585.1 Noctilio leporinus | reverse complement strand
GGAGGGTCTTGGGTATTTAGGTGTATTGAGGTATAGGGGGGATTAAGAATATGTGAGGAGTAACTTTTGCAAAGGATATGTTGGGGCTTAATAGTTCATATTGCTCTCGGTATAATTCAGGTGCTTGAGATTGGCAGCAATCCCTTTCCTGATGCTGCCTCTTTTTCTTGGTCAGGACTTTACAGTCTATAGTCTATATGCTAGCCGGGTCTTGGTGCGTGGCAGGGCCTCTGATTGTTGCAGTAGGGCTGATTCTGAGTGTCTGCCCCCAGGTAGGCTGGGCCTTCTGCAGCCTGGCTGGGTGTTAGGGCTGCCGGTGTTCTGGAGCCCGCAGGGAGCCCCCTCCCACTCCTGGCGGAGGTTCCGGCCCAGGACACGCCCCCAGCACTTCTGCAGGGCAGCCCGCAATTTTGCTGGTCCCTGTGAGGACTGGTCCCGCCCCCGCAGTTCCGGGAGGAGGCCGGGCCTGTCAGTCAACACTGTCCAGGGTCCGCCTACACTGTCCCGCCCTTCCCGGGTGGGCACCACGCCCCCAAGCCAATCAGCTCTCCTCTGAGTCCTTTAAGCGGCCTCTGTGATGAGCCCCTCCCAGGCGTGGGCGGCGCGGATTTGTCTCCGGCAATGGCTGGTCTCCCGCCACCAGTTCCCGGCTTGCTGGCTCTCCGGCTCGGCTCACCGTTTGGACCTTCCTGCGGAGCCTGGGGGCCTGTGTGGTTGCGCAGGGCTGGGCCTCCCCCCTTGCAGGGGCTTCTAGCTGCTGTTTCCCCAGCAGCCCAGCAGCTCCGTTTTCGGCCCTCTCGTCGCCCCACTGGTGCACTTCCTGCTCCCCTGCTCCGGCTTCCCGCAGGACTCTTCTCCTCCGCCTCTAGCTCCGTGTGCGTGTGGAGCCTCCTCTCCCTGTTGCCCGAGTGAGTCTCTCACACAGTCCCTCCCCTGCAAGAGTTCAATTCCGGGTTCCCTACGGCGTTAGCCCTCACTGCCCGCACTTCTCTGCTGAGACTTCCCGTCACCAGCGAGCCTGGAACTGGCCCCAGTCAAACGCGCCCCTCTGGGCAGAGCCGCCCCTGCTCAGAGCCGACCTCGGCCCGCCGGCCGGTCAGTCGGGAACGCCTCACCCACTGTCCTGCTGGCCTCCTCTGCCTCTGGGCTCTGCTCCCCTGTGTCCAGATGCAGTCCGTTCCAATCCCTAGGGTCCTGAAGCCGTCTCACGCTCCTTATCCTGTCCTCTAGCTGCTTTGGTACTCGAGAACACCATCAGCACTGCTCTCTACTCTCTCGCCATCTTGGAGTCTTCAGCAATGTATATTTTAAATAGCAACCAACTGGTAGTTGGTGTGTTGAGAAATTATTCTTTATGTTAGAAATTATGCTGAAACTGAAGACTAATTGAGAGGGAAGTTAACAACTACTGAAGTATATGATTCATGTGCATGGGCAATATATATTCTCATATTAGCATTTAAATGAGATGAGAGTCCTTTCAAACAGATAGTGGAAATGGTCATTTCTAGCAATGAAGGCCCCCAAACTAGGGATGCTTGGGAAAATGCATTAATGCTACAGTAAACTTCACTATTCAAATGTGAATATACCTAATCTCTACCTAAACACTCTTAAATGGTTCAGTGGTTAGTTTAGGACCATATAGAAAATCAACCACAATTTCCAAAAATAGCTAGAATACTATTCTATAAAATTATTTAAGTCCTAGGGTTATCTCAAATTAGTAGATATAATAATTTCTACTCACTGGAGACCAGCTGAACACTGCTAATGCCATTATTTCTGATGGCCTCAACTTGTAAAACATGTAGAAGAAAAGCAGAGGATATTGAAAGAAGACTGACCTGTGAGGGAAAAAATATAATAATCCATCTACTACCTAAGATGGAAAAAAAAAAAAAACCAAGTTGTAGTTCCAGTATCTGAAAATAAAGTTGAGTTGTATTATTGGAGGGGGTGGGATCTGACTCAGAAACCAAATTCATTTTTTAATGTGGGTTTGGCACTTGTTTATAGGACAGCTTTCATGAAAGTGAATTCTGCAATACACATTTCTGTGATATATTTCACAAAACTATGATTCCAGAATAAAGTAAGTTTTAAAGAAAAAAAGAAAAATGATTAATTTACTACACTATATCTAAAATATTATCATTTAACATGTAATAATTATATAAGCTATTAACATGTTTTTTTTATTTTTTGTATTAACTCTTCAAAATCCAGTATGTACTTTAAATATTTGTAAAAATATGTAAGTGTGTAAATGTATTTGTGCATGTGTTTGGTAATATTGCAATTGATATCATTTTAAAAAGTAATTTTTTAAACAAATTAACATAAGCATTCTGCAATAATGAAAAACTTTTTATTAATATGGTTTGAGAGGATGTCAGAAGGCTGTAATTAAATTGTGAATTGTATGGATGTAAAGGAACATAAAGAAGCACACATTGGAAGTTTCAGAATAGACAGGGAGATGTTAAGAAAAATATAGGAAATGGAGAACCCAAAGTACTTACATTCAAGACACATGGACATAACTAAGGAGGACATTGCCAGAGAGAATGAGGGTACCAGGTTGAGGGGGGCAAAGGGGGAAAATTGGTACAACTGTAACAGCAAAATCAATAAAATACATTTTTTTTCATTTTTTTTTAAATTTTATTGTTGTTGTATTACATCCATCCCCTTTTCTGTCCCCCTCCCCACCCACCCATTCCCCACAAAGTCAATCCCACCTGTTGTCCATGTCCATGGTTCCTTTATACTAGGTTCTTGTCTAAGCTGCTCCCCTTTCTTGCCTCTGCCTCCCCTCTCCCCCCAACCCCTTTCCCTCTGACCACTGAAGGCCTATTCCTTGTATTCATATACTTGGTTCTGTTTTGCTTGTTGTTAGTTTTGCTCATTATTGTCCCATAATGGGTGAGATCATATGATATTTATCCTTCACTGACTGGCTTATTTCACCAAGCATAATAAATTTTTAAAAATTATAATGTATTGCCAAAAACAAGAGTTATAACTTGAAGCTTGAGTTTAATTTTATAAGCATAGTGCATGCAATTTTTAAAAATTAGAAAATGTGGGTAATGAATAACTTACATAATATTTATTCTTTGCTGCTTCTGTATTTTCTTTACTATATTAAGTAATTTACTTTCACTAAAATTCTCTCTATCATCCAAATATTTATAAATGAATTACTTTTCCTCTGGGTAAAATACACGTTTTTTTTTAAGATTTTATTTATTATTTTTCAAAAGAAGGGAAGGGAGAGAGGCAGAGAGGGAGAGAGACATCAATGTATGGTTACCTTTCACCTGCCTCCAGCTACAGACCTGGCAGGAGAGACCTGGCTTGCCAACCTGGTTATGTTGACCTGACTGGGAATCGAACCAGCGACCTTTGGGTTTGCAGGCTGGCACCTTATCCACTCTGACACCAGCCAGGACCCTACAATACACTTTAAACTATAGTAATTGGAAATTATGTTTGTGGGCTTAAAGGAAAAATTTAATGTTTTGAATTGAAAATGAAGCCAACACATTAGTTTGTGTTGCTTCTTCAGAAAAGATATTACAACTAAAGACCAAAGCAATGATTTGATTGAATTAAAAGTTATAATCCAAAACTAAAATAGTAGTGACACATTTTACCTATTTTATTTTTCTGAATTTTAAGGTATATTGATTTCAGCCATAAAGTATGGATACTTTAACAAGGCCAAAAATGGCTTGTGAATGATGATACCACAGCTTTATGTATTACAAAAAGAAATATACTTGTGTACTTTTTTAAGTAAGATAACACAGAAATTTTAATTATGTTTTTCATCAGCCTAAAGGTGTCTGTCTGTAGGTTAACTCCTCCTGCATAAGGTCCTACTTTGTTTAGCAGGCATCCTAGGCTAGGCATTACTAAAAAGCCTATCCTGGGGAAACAAGCAGCATCTCTATGGCTTATGTTGTCAAATATAGCTGCATTGAGACTGGCATACATTCTATGAGCATGCTGGGGTTTTTTTCCATAGGTGAAATCTCAGAGAAAAATTTGCTCAGAGATCTGACTACAGACCCTAACTCTCAAAATGCAGCAGTAACAACTGGAACAACGATAGACCAGAAGGAAATGGGAACTAAGAAAGATGGCCTAGTCAGGTGAGAATTCAACAAAATGCTTACTACATGTTAGAGATTCTGCTCAACCTGCACTGAAAAGTTCACTTATTACCCCACTGGTGTGTGCAAAGGCAAGAGAATATTAGGAGTCAAAAAACACAAGGGAACTGACTAAAACTGTAAGGTGATTTCTGTCCAGTTCCTTGTCCTGGCCAAACACTCAAGGCCTAACCAGTATTTAGGAAGTATTTGCCTTCAGGCCAAGTCTCATCAACAGAAGCACTGATGTTTTATGTTGGAGTTCTTGATATCGTTGTAGATTCAGCCTACAAATTTATTAGGCACAAATCCTTTAAAAAAGGAATCAGAAGAATTTATTATTCTCCAAGTTTACAAAGAAGTAGCTGTTCCAATTCTGTAAATATTTTCCTTTCCTAGAAGATGGATTATTATTTCTTTTTATCTGCTAAATAAAGTGTTGAATAATAGCCATGTATAATTACAGAAATAGGTAATATCTGTACCACTGAAGGAATAGTGTTTTATAAATACTGCCCACAAAATTATTGGAAAATCACAAAAGAGATGGCAATTTCAATGTAAATCAGTGAATTCACTATAAAACACAATGAGGAGTCCCTTTATTTTGCCACTTCCTGGCAACTTATTATTGCCTGCTGTTTCAATTTGAATTGCTTAAATACAGTTAATATAATTTCAACAGGTTTATGAAATAATGAAAGTGTATTCTTCATATTTAATAGGCAAGAAAAGTTGTCATTTAAAAAGAAGTTAAAAATACCAATTCCTCCTTTGTCCCCAGCCCCAGTGCTCCTCAGCAGCTTTTTTATTTTTTATTTTTTTAAAGATTTTACCTATTATCTTCAGAGAGAGGGGAAGGGAGAGGGGCAGAGTGGAAGAGAGACATCAATGTATGGTTGCCTTTCACCTGCCTCCTGCTACAGACCTGGCTAGAGACCTGGCTTGCAACCTGGTTATGTTCAAGACCTGGCTGGGGAATCGAAACCAGCGACCTTTGGGTTCACAGGCCGATGTCTTACCCACTGTGCCACCAGCCAGGTTCTTAGCAGCTCTTCAGTGTGTTAAACTGTGAGCTGTTGTCCTGGCCAGTGGCACAGTGGATAAGGTGCCAGCCTGTGAACCCAAAGGTCACTGGTTCGATTCCCCAGCCAAGGCACATAACCAGGTTGCAAGCCAGGTCTGTAACTGGAGGCAGGTGAAAGGCAATCACACATTGATGTCTCTCTCCCTCTCTGACTCTCTCCCTTCCTCTCCTTCTAAAAATAATAAATAAAATCTTTAAAAAAAAATAAATAAAATGTGAGCTGCCAATAAGCTTACAGTGAGAACTTAGGACCCATGTAGTGCAGATCCAACAATAGGCACCAGAAAAAGAGAGCATATTTTCAATGGACACAGGTTTCTATGTATATGAAAATAAACACAAGCTATCTCTCTCTCTCTCTCTCTCTCTCTCTCTCTCTCTCTCTCTCTCTCTCTCTCTCTCTCTCTCTCTCTCTCTCTCACACACACACACACACACACACACACACACACACACATACAAGCCATTAACAAAAATTAAGTTTGGCAGAGATATATTTAAAATCTTCAGTAAAGTATAGAATCTTACAACTGGGGTAAGTAATTATTTCTATTACTTCTATATCTGCTGATATTTACAGGGTGGTTTTCAGTCCAATTAATTAACCATTACCTTCTTTACAGATAAGCAGCTAAGGCAAAAAGGGGTCAATAGTTTTTCTAATTTAATAGGGTCACTAAGCCAAGATTAGACTGTAGAGGATTAAAATTATGGTATGGGGCTTATTCCTCCCTCCCACCAACACACTCACCTTTAATCAGTAGCTAAAGTTCTGGTCCAACCTATCTTTCTAGCATTTATTTTAGTATATTAATTTTTTATAATAACCACTAGTCATAAATATATTTTTAAAGGCCTGGATTAGAAGTCATAAGTAATCTTTTTAGGGATGTAGTCCTCTCCACTCACATCCATGCCCAGTATAGTACCTTTACTCTTCTCAAATGTGGCAATGGAAAACCTTCAATCACCTAGAAAGTGGATCAGTCAGCATCTCACAACATAAATGCCCTGACAGCCCATAAAGCCCTGCATGATCTGTGTCCCATCTTCCTTTACTTCATCTTCTCCCCAACACACAAGTTATCCCCTACCTTTCCATTTCTCTGCTCCAGGCACACTGGTCTTATTTCAGTCAGTTGTCCTTGAGAATTTATTATTCTCTGGAATAATTTATTTTCTCTGCAATATAGGCAGTAACATGGCTTGAGAATTATTGACAAGCTGAGTATATCCAAGTTAGCTTAGAGCTTTTGCCCTTGTATTAGAAGGCTGGTCACACTCTTCCTCAGAAATAAGTGAAAACCAGCTGCATCAAAGAGGTCACTGAGAGTTCCAATGTCATTTTTGACTAATCCAACATGAGAACCCTTGTGTGCCAGTACCATGTGCAAATTACCAAAGCCTTTTGTTTTAATTTCATGGGCATCAGTGGAATCATGCCTAGAATCCTACAGGGTAAAATTTTAACACATTACTAGAAAATATCAATGATAAAACAATTTTTTATTAAAAGTGTCAGTTCATAATGTTCTCAGTGAGGAAAGATCATTTTGGTATTTGCAGTTATTAAAAATCAATAATGGCAAACTCAGTTTTTAAAAAGTTCTTTCTCTGAGAAAAACATTAAGAATTTGATTGATTGCAGGCACTAAATATAGATACTATTTAATGACTGATGCTCACCTCAGTCCTTTGAATTTTGAAAAAGATTATAAATAAAATTTTAAAGTAGGTTTCTCATTCTGAATGCATTTACCTAGTCCTGTGCTAAAGCCTTCTGTTGAATAGGGATTATGTGCTAAACTAATCAATAAGTATTGGGGAGAATGCATGTTGTGAGTTTTGCTGTCTGATGTTTGTGAAGTACTTCACAGTATAATATTATTGCTTATGCTTTTAGTTTCTGTCACACTCAGAGATGGGCAAAGGTGGATACCAGAAAAGCAACTAGGTTGGTGGATGGTTAGGTAGGTAGAAGACAGATTAGATGATAGATAGATGATGATAGACAGATAGATGATAGATAATAAATGATACATATGGTTGGTAGATGGAACATAATGATAGATGATTGATAGATGATAGACAGATAGATAAATGATAGATAAATAGATAGATAGATAGATAGATAGATAGATAGATAGATAGATAGATAGATGATAGATAGCTATTTATTGTAAGGACCTGGCTCACATGATTATGGAGGTTAGTAGTCTCAACATCCATAGTTTAGAAATCCAAGACCCAGGGGAGCCAACAGTGTAGCTCTGTCTGAATACGAAGGCCTGACACCTGTGAGAAAGGATGGCATGCGTAGTTCAAGTTCAAACACTGGCAGGTACAAAACCCATGGAGAGTCAATGTTTCAATTCAAGTAGGAAAGCAGGAAAAATCCATGTCCCAGCTCAAGGAGTCAGGCATGCAGAGTTGGCCTCTTATTTGCAAAAGGGTCAGGGTGTTTTGTTATAGTCATACCTTCAGCTGATTAGATGAGAGCCACCTCCATCAGAGAAGGCAATCTGTTTTATTTAGTCTACAGATTTTAATATTAACCATATCCACAAGCACCCTCATGGATACACTCAAAGTTTTTTTAACCTGGACACCCTGAAATCCCAGTCTAGCTGACATATAAAATTAATCGTTACACCATCTTCATAATTCACGTAAGAAAATTGAAACTACTTATTTTTCTAATGCTAAAATACAGTCTCTCTCACCATTTCACACTTACTCTCACCTTACCTGCAATGAACTGTTTCCTCAAATTGTAATGCTGAAGCCTTAACCCCCAATATGAGGTGGAATCTTTGAAAAGTCATTAGTTCACAAAGGTGGACCCTGCATGAATGGGATTAGTGCTTTTATGAAAGGAACCCCAAAGATCTTCCTTGACTTCTTTCTACTCTTTTGAAACAAAGTAGGAATTGTGCAATCCAGAAGAGAAATCTTACCAGAACTAACCATACTGACATTTTGTTCTTTGAATTCCAGCTTCTCGAGCTGGAATTCCAGAGCTGTGAAAAGTGAAATTCTGTTGCCTGTATGCCACCCAGTACCTGGTACTTTGTCATAGCAGCCCAAAATTCAGTTATCATAGAAGAGTATCAATGTATTTAAGCCAAATTCACATATTAGGTCTATTCAGCTATTTATATAGACACAAAATTTTAAAAAGTAAAGTTTACATTATTATTATAAAGAGGTGAATTTTATATTATAAAGTTGTACTTTTTCCACCTAAGCCTCAGTAAGATTCAAAATGGAGTCTAATGCTAACTTTCTAGCCACAGTACTTATCTCAAATATGTCAGCCCAGGAGGATATTTTCTCTGGGATATCCAAGTATATGTCCACATTTCTGACTGGAATTTATTTATATAAAACTAGCATTATTTCCATATTGTTTTTTATATCCTTTTCAACATTTTATAAGTTGTCTATCCAGAAAAAGAAATATCTTGCAAACCTCCTCTGAAAAACAACAATAAATTCACTACTTAGTCAAATGAATCACTTAGCTTCTTAAAGATATGGGTTCACCTCTGGGATGTCCCATTTCTGACATTTGTCTCTCACCAAAAAAAAGCAGCCTGTTTCTGGCTTTCCATCTCAGCACATTCTTATTTTTAAATATTAAAAAAAAAAAAAGGATATTTTGATGGATACTAATGAGAAACAACCAAAAGAAGATTTGTTTTGCCTGGAAACATCAACTAGCCATGTGTGGAAAATAAAACAGAGGTGAATAGCTGGTAGGATAAGTGGTTAAATGATGAACAAGAGAGAAGGGGAAACATTTAATGTGCATGACTGGGGCACACTGCAGAAAGACTTGTTCAGTGTTCTGTATGACTTGGCATCATTATCGCTACTCATAATGCTGAGAAGGGTGGTTATTTCTATGAATAGTCTTCATGGTTCATAATAGCAGTCAGTCTCTATTTGGGAGGTTTTAAAATAGGCAATCATTTCATAGCAGAAATAATGAGAGCAGAATATAATTCAGACTTATCTGCACTCAAAAACATTGATGTTTATTGTCTCATAGCTAGTAAAAGCAAGAATTGCTGCAGTGAAATGCTTTAGAATAATGTAACTTTATAATTGAAACAGAAAAGGAATGTCAGCTATCAATTCTACAAATATAAAATACGATTCATATTTCCATAAGTTATGATTGTAAAAGGATATCATGGAAGGAAGAAAGATGGCAACAGAATAAGATGGCAGTGCTGACAGGGTTCTCAGGAGCCAGAGCAGCTGGAAGATAGGGTAGGGAGCACAAGGAATATGCAGGTCCTTGCAATTTGGAGCAGTAAGCATCTGGATTCAGGGGTGCACAGCCCAGAGGCTGCAGAGACCTACAAGGGAGCAGGTGAGACAATTCAGAACCCACTAGGCCGGCTCTGGGCAGTGGTGGCTCAGCCCAGAGGGGTGGATCTGACTGAAGATAGCTTCAGGCTGCCCAGTGAATAAAAACCTGAGCAGTAAAGTGTGGACCAAGAGCACAATCTCGGGGAGATTGAGGAATTAAACTCCTGCAGAAGAGGAACTGTGTGAGAGCCATGCTCCAGAGGCTGAGAGAAAGGAAGCAACTCCACGGACAAGAGGTGGAGGAGGAGAGACCCATGGGGAGCAGGAGCAGGAGAGCTAGGAAGTGTACCGAACAAGGTGGCATGAGGGCCAAAAATTGTGCCACTAGGCCACCCAGGGAGAGGGTAGCTCAGAGCCCCAGCTAAAAGGGAGGCCCAACCCCACACACCCACATAGTCACACAGGTTCCCACAGAAACCACAGTTCATAACTGTGTGCCAGGAAATTGCTGCTGGTACAACCAGTGCACCCATTGCAGGCAGCAAAAACCTCCTCAAAGAGCTGGAGGGGGAAGGGTAGAGATCACCAGCACACAGCTCAAGCTCCCCTATATAGAGCCAGGTGCCCATTTCAGGTGGCATAAACCTCCTAGAAGAACTGGAGAGGAAGAACTAGCCATCACTGTTGCTGTTTGCTACAGGGCTCCCCACAGAACCAGGGGCCCAGCAAAGGTAGCAAAAACCTCCACAAAGAGCTGGACAGGGAGGGCTAGTCATCACCCGCAAATGATGCTGCAGGGCCTTGGGGAGCCAGGCCCTCTTTGCAGACAGGGGCTGCAAAAACACCCTCAAAGAGGGGGAGGGGGAGGGGAGAGCCATCACTGGAGCAAAAGAAACTGCTGGACATGCTGTCTTGGAACTAGATGCCCAACCCAGGTGGAAAACTTCTCAAGGAGCTGGGAGAAGGAGTAGCCATCAACATCACAAAATCACCCTGCTGTTCTTCACACAGAACCAGCAATAGAAGGGAGGGCCCCAAAATCCCAGAAGTGCTGAAACTCAGCTGGGCTGCTGGAGGTTCAGGCTACCAGAGCTGTGGCACTCAGAACCAGCCCTGACTGTAACAGCAATAGGCCCTGCCACTCCAATGCCCCGCAGCCTGACTGCAGACTGCAGAGACTTGATCAAGTAAAAGAGGCAGACCCAGGAAATGGATCTCTGCTAATTTCAAGCACCTGAGTTACACTAAAAGCTCCATGAACTATATTAATCCCTAACATATCCTCTTCAAAAGTTACTTCCAACTCTCACAATTAGTGCATTTTAGGTAAATACTGTTTATATCATAGTGTATCCAGATTCCCGTATTGTTACTCCTCTCTTCTCTCAATTAATCTAACTACCCAAGATCCTCCTCCTACTCTTATTTTAAAGTCTACTCACTCTCCGGCTACAACTCATTCCCAGTTCTCAATCTAAGTATTCCTCCCCTCCCCAGTCTCTTAAAAAAAATTTTTGTGGGTGTGCTACTAGTGACTACATGTTTGTTTGTTTTTTTCTGCTAAAAACACATGGGTCCTGGCTCCACCTTGACCAATCAGTGCTCATTGAGGTTGGAGAGGGAGGTAGATGCAGCAACTATATATATATAGTTCACTCCCACTCAATGCATTCTGATTTCCCCCTTTCCCATTTCTATATGAGAGATAAGTTCTATTTCTCTCTCACATCCCCACTAGCTTTGCTACCCCTTTGCATCCTTCAAAATTAGCTATACTTTAGTCAACTTAAGCATTCTTCCCCTCTTATAAGTCTTATTATACCTACATCCCTTTAAGGCTGGCTCAGTTGCAGCTGAGGGTGTGATTAAAAGTGGGGATAGCCCTGGCTGGTGGCACAAGGGATAAGGCACCAGCCTGTGAACCCAAAGGTCACTGGTTCGATTTCCCAGCCAGGGCACACAATAAGGTTGCAAGCCAAGACTCCAGCCAGGTCTGTAGCTGGAGGCAGGTGAAAGGCAACCACGCATTGATGTCTCTCTCCCTCTCTTTTTTCCCCTCTCTCTAAAAATAATAAATAAAATAATTTTTTTTAATGGGGGTTACCTAGAAGGGTATGGGTATTTAGCTAGGTTCATAGGCAGTCAAAAGGGGGATTAAAGGAGAAAGATATCATTAAAGGAGAAAGATATCATTGAAGGTGTGGTTATTTTGCCTGGACTGGTGGTTCTGTTTTAGGAACAGCTCAAGAAGAGTGTATGAGACGGGATAGAAGGAGTGTCTCTCAATCAGTCAACTAGAGTGAAAAAAGCAACACAAACAACCAATCCAAAATACAACCAGACAGCCCAAGTTAACGACATAAAGACCATCTCAAGAGCAATAAGTTGAGGAAATCTAGGAGACTGCAACACTGAACCCCATAAATCTCCTAACACAGAAGGGCACTCCACAAAGGCAGGAAATCAAAGCAGATTATTCCAAGACAAAAATAAGCAATAACAGACAACCAAAATGGGGAAAGAAAAAAATCAGTTCATCACCAAAAGGAAAGGAGGAATCACCAGACAGAGAATTGAAATAGAAACTAGCAAGCTATCAGACATGGAATTCAAAGAAATCATTATTAGATGGCTCCATGAATTAGTAGAACTCAAAACTACAGCTTCAGGGCAATTACAAGGAACTTAAGGAAAACTACACCAGCATTAAAAAAGACAGAGGATAAGCTGACAAGATGTCAGAGGAGTAAGTGGAGCTACACCAATTTCCTCCCAGGTCACATCTGGAATTACTTTTTTGGAGAAAAAGTCAGCTTGAATTACCAACAGAACACCAGCTGGAAAGAAGTTCTATAACCACAGACAGAACAGAAGAGGATGCCCCATCACAATGTGACTAGTAGGAATCACAGAAATGCAAGAGGGCTGGCTGGGCCCCGACCAGAGGTGGCAGCTGAAGGAATGGAGCTTGGGACTTCACCTTCCAGAGTGGGTTCTGGTCCCCTTTCTGGGATTCTCAGCTATAGCAACACAGTAGAGAGCAGAGCAGCATCCAGCTGAGAAGGGTGGAAAGCCTTGGAGTTTACTAGCCTAAAGGAGCACTGGAGAAAGAGAACTACTAGGGTGACCACAGTGAAAATACATTGGCTTCCACCTACCCTGCACTCCAGCAAAGGGAGGGCAAAGAGGACTGGAGATGTGGGGAAATTTTGTAGCAGTGGCTTGGAGGAGAAAATTGGGGAAGTGGCTGTGGGAATCCCAGTGCTGACTCATTGCCAATACCTCAGATGGACTGTGCTGCACCAAGGGGCTTTCATATGAGGGGTCCTCATAGCCCCGCCCACTGGAAGCAATCTGCCCACCCAGTGGCACCTGAGCCATCACCTGATCACAATTCTTTGACTTACATCTAAATAAATTTCTCCATCCCTGCCATGTATGAGCATAGATGCAATAGTTGGCACCTGCAGATATTTCTTGTTCAGCAGCACCTGAGCCTGGCAGCTGAGTACAAAGTCTTTGCTTACACCTGGGTCAGATAGTCAGCCCCACACAGCAGCAAGGGAGCCTGGTGGCTAGTGGTGGATTCATTGGTTCATAACTGAGTTGCTTTGGCCCACATACTGGCCTCTGGGCCTGGTGGCTGATCAAAAGCTCATTAGATTACAACTGAATCTATCAGTCTAGCACAGTGGCCCCTTAGCCTGGCAGTTGATCACAGATTCATTGGATTACAATAGAATCTTCCAGTCGAGCCCAGCACCACCTGAGCTTAGTGCCTAATCACAGATTCATTGCATTATAATTAGATCTTGCTGCCTAGCCCAGTGGCTCTTGAGCCTGGTAGCTTATCACAGATTCATTGCTTTACACCTGAATCTGTCCCACCAGGCAGCACCTGAGCTGATGGCTGATCCATTGGATCAATGAACCTCTCTGCATAGCCCAGCAGGGCCTGAGTTTGGTAGCTGATTTATTGACTTATAACTAAATCAGTCTGTCATCCCAAGCAGCATCTGAGCCTGGTAGTAGACCACAGATTGATAGGATTACAACTAAATCAATCCTTCCATCCCAACAGTTCCTTATCCTGGCAGCTGATCACAGTCTGATAGGATTACAAAAAAACTAACAACGGGGAGAAAAATAAACAGTCTATCACCAAAAGAAAAGGAGAAATCCCAACAGAGATCACTAAATGAAATAGAGGCAAACAAACTATCAAATACGGAATTCAAAATAATGATAATAGAGAAAATTGATAAGCTTAGCCAGATCAAAGAAAACTACAAACAACTCAAGGGGAACTATGAATAACTCCAGGGGAGCTATAAGCAATTTATTGAGAACTACACCAGCATTAAAAAAGACATTGAAATTATTTGTAAGGCCCAGGAGGAAATGAAGAATACAATTTCTGAATTGAAGAATACAGTAGGAGGAATCAATAACAGGCTAAAGGAAGCAGAGGATCACATCAGTGAGCAGGAGGAAAATGTAGAAAAATAATCCAAGAGAGTGCAACAGAATGAAAAAAGGCTGAACAAGAATGAAGAGGTTTTAAGAGAGCTGCAGGACAACGTAAAATGCAATAATGTCCATATCATAGGGATATCAGAAGGAAAAGAGAAATAAGGAATGGAAAATCTGTTCAAAAGAGTAATGAGAGAAAACTTCCCTAACATGATGAGTGAAAATATTACTCAAGCTCAGGAAGCACAAAAGGTCCCAAAGAGGATTAGTCCAAACAGACCCAATCCAAGACATATTATAATTAAAATGGCAAATTTCAAAGATAAAGAGAGAATTCTAGAAGCATCAAGAAGGAAGCAGCAAATAAAATATAAGGGGACTCTGATAAGGCTATCAAATGATTACTCAATGGAAACAATATAAGCCAGAAGGGAATGGCAAATATATTCCAAGTAATGGAAAACGAAGGCCTGCAACCAAGAATACAGTACCCACCAAGGTTCTCATTCAAAATGGAAAGAGAACTAAGGAATTTCCCAGACAAAAGAAGACTAAAAGAATACATCTCTACCCAACCAGCATTGCAAGAAAGGCTAAAGGGTCTGCTTTAAAAAAAAGAAGAAGAAGAAGAAACAGAAAGAGTCAAAGAGGAACACAGGTACAAAGTGGGAAAATGGCACTAAATAAGTATCAATCAATAATAACCTTAAATGTAAGTGGATTAAATGCACCAATCAAAAGACATAGGGTAGCCAAATGGATAATAGAATATGACCCACATATATTATATATAGATGTAATAGACCCATCTCAGAACAAAAGATTGACACAGAGGAAAGTGATGGGATGGAAAAATATATATCAAGTGAATGGACATGGAGTACCAATACCTATTTCAGACAAAATAGATTTTACGATGAAGGCCATTAAAGAGACAAAGAAGGGCATTTTATAATACTTAACGGAACAATCCATCAAGAAGATATGACTCTGGTAAACATACATGCACCCAACACAGGAGATCCAAAATATATAAGGAAAATCTTGGAGGACTTCAAGAAGGATATACAGAGCAACACACTAATACTAGGGGATATTTTTTAAAGATTTTATTATTTTTAGAGAGAGACATCAATGTATGGTTGCCTTTCACCTGCCTCCATCCACAGATCTGGCTGGAAACTTGGCTTGCAACCTGGTTATGTGCCCTGGCTGAAAACTGAACCAGTGCCCTTTGGGTTCACAGGCCCACTCCTTATCCACTGTGCCACCAGCCAGGACAATAGTTGGGGATTTTAATATCTCATTACCAACAATGGACAGATCTTCTGGAAAAAAATAAACACCAAAGATACTGTAGCATTGAACAACACTCTAAAGGAAATGGACCTAACTGATATAGACAGAACCTTTCACCCCAGGGAAGCAAAATACACATTATTTTCAAATGCACATGGAATATTCTCAGAGATAGACCACATGATAGGTCACAAGACAAGCCTCCACAAATATAGGAAAATTGAAATCATACCAAGCATCTTCTCAGATCACAATGGATTGAAACTAGAAACAAACCTCAATGGAAAAAACCAAAGACACTCTAACTCATGGAGACTGAATAACATGATTTTAAGTAACAAACTGGTTAACAATGAAATCAAAGACAAAATCAAAAAGTTTCTGGAAACAAATAACAATGAATATACAACAGCCCAAAACCTATGGGACACAGTAAAGGCAATCTTCACAGGTAAATCCATAGCAATAACGGCCTACATTAAAAGGATAGAAGAAGCTTATACAAACAACCTAACCATAAAGCTGCAAGAAATAGAGGGACAACAACAAACAAAGCCCAGAGCAAGTACAAGGAAGGAAATCACCAAGATCACAGCAGCATTACATAACTTAGAGACTCAAACAACAGTTTGAAGAATCAACATGTCCAAGAGCTGGTTCTTTGAAAACATAAACAAAATTGACAAGCCTTTATCCAGACTCATCAAGAAAAAGAGAGAGAGGACCCAAAGAAACAGAATCAAAAACAACAAAGGAGAAATCACAACTCATACTTCAGAAATACAAAAGATTGTAATAAATTACTACAAACAACTATATGACAAGAAATATGAAAACCTGGGTGAAATGGACACATTTCTGGAAATGTATAATCTACCAAAACTGAATCCAGAAGAAGTAGAAAGCCTGAATAGGCCAATAACAACTAATGAAATTGAAGAAGTAATCAAAACTCTCCCAAAGCACAAGAGTCCTGGACCAAATGGGTACACACGTGAATTCAACCAAACATTTAAAGAACTAACTCCTATCCTTCTCAGCCTATTCCAAAAAATCCCAGAAGAGGGAAGACTCCCAAACTCTTTCTATGAGGACAATATTATTCTAATTCTAAAACCAGGTCATGACAAAACTAAGAAGGAAAACTTAAGCCAATATCTCTGATGAACAGAGATGCTAAAATTCTCAACAAAATATTGGCCAGCCAGATCCAGCAATACATTCAAAAAATCATACACCATGATCAAGTGGGCTTCATCCCAGGGATGCAAGAATGGTACAACATTTGCAAATCAATAAATGTAATACACCACACCAACAAAATGAAAGACAAAAGCCATATGATCATATCAATAGATGCTGAAAAAGCATTTGAGAAGTACAGCAACCATTTATGATCAAAACACTCAGCAAAAAGGGAATAGAGGGAGCATACCTCAACATTAAAGATACCACGTATGAGAAACCTGAAGCCAATATCATACTCAAAGGGCAGAAACCAAAAGCTTTCCCCCTAAGATCAGAAACAAGACAAGGCTGTCCACATTCTTCACTTCTGTTGAACATTGTTTCAAAGTTCTAGCCAAAGCTATCAGACAAGAAAAAGGAATCTAAATTGGAAAGCAAAAGTAAAACTATCATGATTTTCAGATGGTATGATAGTGCATATACAAAAACTGATAGGCTCCACCAAAAACTTACTTGACCTAATCAAATTTAGCAAAATAACTGGATTTAAAGTAAATACTCAGAAATCAAAGGCATTTTTGTATACCAGTAATGAAACATCAGAGATGAAAGATAGGGAAAAAAAATCCCATTTACCATAGCAACAAGAAAGATATAGTACTTAGGAAAAAACTTAACCAAGGTGGTAGGAGACCTGTACTCAGAAGACTACAGAACATTGAAGAAAGAAATTAGGAAGATACAAATAAATGGAAGCATATACCATGTTCATGGATGGGAAGAATTAACATCATTAAAATGTCCCTACTACCCAAAGCAATCTATAGATTCAATGCAATCTCTATTAAAATACCAATGACGTACTTCACAGAAATAGAAAAAGTACTTCAAAAATTTATATGGAGCCTAAAACACCCACAAATAGCTAAAGCAATCTTGAGAAAGAAGAACAAGGTAGGAGGAATCACAATACAGCACATCAAACTATACCAGAATGTTACCATCATCAAAACTGTCTGGTACTGGCATAAAAATAGATATATAGAGCAATGAAACAGAATAGAAATAAACCCAGGACTCTATGATCAATTAACATTTCACAAAGGGTGAAGGAACATAAAAGGAATAAAAACAGTCTTTTTAGCAAGTGGTGTTGGGAGAACTGGACAGGGACATGCAAAAAAATAAAACTATGCCACCAACTTACACCATACACCAGAATAAACTCAAGATGGATAAAGGACTTAAACAAAAAGAGTGCCACTATAAAGGTCCTGGGGAAAAATATAGGCAATAAAATTTTAGATATCCTATGCAGAAATATACTTACTGATACTTCTCCAAGGGCAAAGGAAATAAAAGAACAAATAAACAAATGGGACTATATCAAGTTGCAAAGTTTCTGTTCAACTCAAGAAAACACCAGCAAATTCAAAGGGAACCAACTGTATGGGAAAACATAATTGCCAATGATACCTCAGACAAGGGTTTGATCTCCCAAATATATAAAGAACTTTTGAAACTCAATACCAGGGGTACAGACAGCCCAATTAAAAAATGGGAAGAGGACCTGACCAGACAACTCTCTGAGGAAGACTACAAGGGGCCTAAAGGCATATTAAAGAATACTCAACATCACTAGCCATCAGAGAGATGCAAATTAAAACCACAATAAGATACCCCCTCACACCTGTCAGAATGGCAATAATCAACAAATCAACAAGCAACAAATGTTAGCAAGGGTGTGGGGAAAAGGGAACCCTGGTACACTGCTGGTGGGAATGTAGGCTGGTGCAGTCACTATGAAAAACAGTATGGCGTTTCCTCAAAAAACTAAAAATGGAACTGCCTTTTGATCCAGCAATTCCACTACTAGGACTATACCCAAAGAACCCTGAAATGCCAATTCATAAGAACCTATATACCCCTATGTTCATAGCAGCAGTATTTACAATAGCCAAGTGCTAGAAACAGCCTAAGTGCCCATCAGTGGATGGTTGGATCAAAAAACTTTGGTACATTTACACAATGGTATACTGCACAGCAGAAAGAAAGAAGACAAATACCATATGATCCCACCCATTACAGGACAATAATGAAGGAAACAAACAAGTAAAACAGAACCAGATACATGAATACAGTGAATAGACCTTGAGTGGTCTAGGGGAAGGGGTCCAAGGGAGGGGGAAGAAAGAGGCAAATAAGGGGAGCAGTTTAGTCAAGAACCAAGTATGGAAGAACTATGGACATGGACCACAAGTAGCATTGGCTTTGTGGGGGAGTGGGGGAGTGGGGGAGTGGGGAAGGGGACAGAAGGTAGTAAAAAGGGGATGGATGTAATACAACAACAACAACAAAAATTTTAAAAGCTTTGATACATTCACACAATGGAAGACTACACAGTAGAAAGAATGAAAAGACTCTACATTTTGCAACAACATAGATTGAACTGGAGAGTATTATGCTTAGTGAAATAAGCCAATCAGTGAGACAAGTACCATATGGTCTCACCCAATACAGAAGAGTAATGAACAAACCAAACAAACAAACAAACAAAACAGAACCAGAGACATGGAAACAATGAACAGACTGACAGTGTGCAGAGGGGAGTGGGGAGGGGGAGAAAGAGGCAAAGAAGGGGAACAGTTTTGTCAAGGAACTAGTATAAATGACCTATGGTCATGAACAACATGTGGGAATTGAATGTGGGATAGGTATGGTGAGACAAGGGAGAGAAATGAAGGGGGATTAAATAAATGTAATACAATAATAATAAATTCATTAAAGAAAAAAACCCTATTGATCCTATGATAAGACTATCACTCTACCTTTGGAATCCTAGACAAGAGGGATTTCTCTAAAACCTTGGAGTCAGCATCTTGGATCTCTAAGTTAAGCAAGATAGGCTTTGATGAGGAGTGGTCAACCAGGTTCTTAAGGAAGGGCTATAGAAACCCAGTTGCTTTCCAGCCTGGGCAAGGCTACTGTAAGAAAACCTCCCTAGGATGGAAAGGTATCCTATATGGTAGCTGCATGAAAAATCTCAAAGATACAGGCACATCTGGAGACTAGGACACTGCTCACTGTCATCATCCATGAGTCAGCGTGTGTAGCTTTTTACTGGTGTATGATTAATGATTTCATCTGATTCCCAACAGGCATGCAACAGTTCTTCTTAAAGTACTGGGTCTACTTCAGTTCTCTGGGAATGGAAGCACTGGCTGTGACTACGGGACTACTAGGGTCCCCTGGAAGCTCTTGTTTTTTAGGGGTATTTTGGAGAATGAAAAGCTCTGTCAGTGACTCTTGGTAAGGACAGCTGTGTTATGTGGAAAGTGTAGAAAACCCAGGACTTAAATTTTGCAACATGTCTGTCTTCCCCAGGAGACATAGCTGTAGGTGGGGCTATTGCTTCCTCTCAACAAATATTTGTTAAATTAATAAATACACAAATAAATGAATGAATTCTCTATTTTTAGAAACTCCTTTAGCTTTTGTTGTTGTTGTTGTTGTTGTTGTCTGGGCAGCTTTTTATTTCTCCTTCAATTTTAAATGATAGCCTTGCTTGGTAAAGAAGCATTTGTAGGCGCTTGATTTTCATCACCTTCAATATTTCACACCACTCCCTATGGCCTGAAGTGTTTCTTTTGAGTAATCAGATGCCAGTCTAATTGGTGCTTCTTTGTAGGTAAGTACCTACTTTTCTCTTATGGCTTATAGTCTTCTCTTCTTGTCTTTAAGCCTCATCATTTTAATTATGATGTGTCCCAGTGTGCCTCTTTGGTCCAACTTGTTTGGGAGTCTATGAGCTTTCTGGATTTATATATCTTTCCTTCACTAGATTGGGGAAGATTTCAGTCATTATTTCTTCAAAAAGGTTCTCAAGCCTAAGCTCTCTGTCTTCTGGTATTCTCATGATGCAGATGTTCTTACACTTCATGTTGCCCAAAACTTTTCTTAAGCTCTCCTCATTTTTATAAATTATTTTTTTCTTTTTGCTGCTCTGCCTGGATATTTTTTTTTTTTCTGTTTTGTCTTCCAAATCACTGATCAAATCTTCTGTGTCAACTAACCTACTGTTTATTCCTTCCAGTGTATTATTTATTTCAGATATTGCATTCTTTATTCCTGATGTTTTTTTTTAATGGCTTTTATGTCTTTTTTTCATGCTGCTGAGTATATTTATAAACAATCTATATGATAAATTGTCTTTCTCCATTTCATCTAGATCTTCTGGAGAATTCTCCTTTTCTTTTATTTGAGGTTTGTTTCTTTGTCTTCCCATTTGTGCTGCTTCTTTGTATTTGTTTCTATGTATTAGGAAGATCTGCAAAGACCTTCCTTGGGCAACTTGTTTGGAGCTATCTGTGATCCACAGCATATGGCTCCCTCTGCTGTGTTGTTTGTTCAGATATGAACTAACTATGAACTAAGCTATGAACTAAGGCCAGCTTTTGCCAGTACAGTGGCCCTAGGGATGATGGTCTGAAATATCCTTCAATTCGGAGATCCACCTTAGTAATGAAAATGATTAGTGATATAACTTCAAGCTATAATCAGCATCCCAGTTTAAGCCCCACAGGATGGAGGCAGAGTAATTGCTGTAGGTGGGGCTATTGCTTCCTCTCAAGATGATGCCATTAGGAGTGGACTGCTGTGCCTAAGGAGGATGACTTCTGAGTTTGGGGAATGACTCAGCACAGAGATTCTGGTGGCTGTTATTTCCATTCTCTCCCCAGTGCCACCAACCCCAGACTCTCCTCAAACATCTCTAGTCCACTCTGCCTTCCTTCCCCTGATGCCCAGGTTAAGTATCTGGAAATGGAATTTTGTGTGTTAGACCTGTAAGAGTCTCTCTGTGTCTTCAGCCATCTCTCCCTGGTAGACATAAACCCTGCTACTTTTTACAGCTGGATATTTTCTGGGTTCCTTTCTCTAGCTCTGGTACTGTAGGCTGGGGAGCCCAGCTTAGGGTTTGAACTTCACACTTCTCAGGGGAAGCCCCCTTGCCACTAAACTATTTTTAGCCAGACAGATTTCTTGTGTTTCCTCTGCACTCCCTGCTAGTCTCGTTATGGTTAAGTTTTTTCTTCTGTCTGTCCATGTATATAAGGTTTTTCTCCAGCTATTGTTCATATTCAATTGGTTATTCAGGATAATTTCTTCACAGTTTAGTTACAATTCCAGGTTGGTACTGGGAGGAAATTAGTATAACTTCTGCTTACTCCCCTGCCATCTTGGATCTCTCCTAAAGTTTCTGATAGAAATTTTATGAGTACATTTTTAGGTTTAACTATTGTTCTCATTTTATTTATTTTTTAAATTATTTTTTAAAAGATTTTATTTATTATTTTCAGAGAGGGAAAGGGAAAGAAGCAGAGAGGGAGAGAGACATCAATGTATGGTTGCCTTTCACCCGCCCCCAACCATGGAATTGGCTGGAGACCTGGTTATGTGTGCCCTGGCTGGGAATTGAACCAGTGACCCCTGGGTTCGCAGGCCAGTGCCTTATCCCATAAGAATCTTTTCAAATGCGGATGTTTTCACAAGCCATGAAATGTCTTGACAGTTCTCCCTTTATATAGAAGATAATATTTTCATTTATTGTTATCCTAGAATACCTGGACCATTTGTTATGCAAAACTGAGAGTTTTTGTGTCTAATAATTCCATACCAAGAAATTATTACTTAATCCTGCTGAAATAGAAATAGCCTAGCAACTAGTTTATGTTTCAACACTCAGCTAAGAAAATCACTTCTGCCTTGGCTACTGATAGTTTCACAGAAACTATTTTCTAGGGCTCTTATTTGGGCACCCAGATCATAGAAACAGCCATTCATTTGGTTATGATGGGACACTGACAGAGAAGAGAATAACACCTAGTCACTATATGAAAAATACGGTGAGGGACATTGACAAAAGGAGCACTTAGATAGTTGACCACAAATTGTAATACATGTCTATATCTGAACCCATTTAACTGGCCTTTACTCTATTACAGATGGTGAGCTGGACACACTTGGGTCAAAGGTCACCTCCCCCACTGGTGTTCCCACCTTTTCCCTCCTCCTCACCGACCTCCTCCTGCAAATTTCCCCCTTTTCTCTTGCAATATCTACTTTGTATTCTCTCTGTTGGATCATTTCTGTCTTCATTTAAATAGCATCAGCAACAAATGCCCTTCTTAGCTTCATGTGAGCAGTCAGCCATTATGTTGTTTCACTCACCTCAAACCAATCACCTATATTCACCCTCCTACTTCCTCTCCTCTGAAATCCTCTTCAACTTGTTTCAAACAGAAATTTACTCCTGCATTCCACCAACTTTTACCTACTTTTATGAATACTTTATTTCTGTCCACTTTTCCCAAAGTCACCAATGTCCCATACACTGCTGGATGCTATGCCCAGTCCTCAGTTCTGCTTCCTCTCACTAATCAGCGGCAATCCCAGTTGGTCCTGTACTCCTTACTTGAAGCAATGTCTTCATTTGGCTTTTAAGATACCTCTGTCAAAATAATGCCTGACCTCACTGGCCAGGCTACTCTTCCTCGCTGTTCACTCAGCTCCCCAACAGTCTTCAGACCTCTTCTCTGCTCTTCATACTTTGAAATGTAAATCATTCCTTTCTTCTTCCAATTCTCCATTAGCTTCCATCTCATGCTGAAAGAAAGCTGAAGTCCTCACAATGACCCAAAGGGCCTCTGTTATCTCTCCTCCCCACCTCCCCACTGGTTCTTTAACCCACCATGATCACCCTCATAATGGACAATCCTTCTTCTCATAAATCCTTAGATGTCTTTCTACCTAACTTCCTCCCTCACATTGTCCACAGTCTATACTCGAATGTCACTTTATTGCAGGGGCTGTTCCTTCACTCTTCATTTCTTTCCTGGTGTGTTTTTCTGTAGGGTTCCTCATACCTAACTTTATCTCTCACTCCTAGGTACTTGAAATATTAATAAAATATTTTTTTAAAAAAGAAAGCTATGAAGCTGACAGTTCTTTGTGACTCATGACTTGGTACAAATTCAGCCACATATAACAGCACAAACAACAAGCTTCTGTCCTGGTTTCTGCAGACCACTATCTGGGTTCTGCTCTGTGTTTCACATGTCTGCACTATTACAATCTGTTCTGTGCATTGGAACAAAGAAAACTTAGCAGACCTAGCAACTGCCCATGTCACTGCCCACTGAAAACAAAACTTTAGGTGCTTCCCCAGGTGCTCAGGTCATTGCTGCTCTGAGTTCTCGTGCACTCACTTGTGTCAGGTGTGTCCCTGGTACCCAGTCTTCCCTCAGCATTAGCATTAAAAAGTTTTTCTATAGCACCTCTCTGCTTGCACCCAGAGAATGACTTCTGTTTTTAAGGGATTACATGAGTAAAATGGGCCCACCCAGATAATCTCTCCATTTTAAAGATTTTTTCTTTTTTTGGCCATTAAGATGACATGTACCATAACCTAACAGCCTTCCAAGGATGTGTAAGGTGGTAAGCTATTTGGAAGAAAAAGAGGTGTACTTAGATCTTCATTACAGACCAATGAGCCAAATATATTTCAGATAGATGAAATTTAAAACAGCTGGAGAGAGATTTAATGTGGCAGAGGAATAAGCAATAACTACAATAACCTCCTCTTAGGGTGAATCTGGAATTACAACTGAATTGTAGAAAAATAATCTGAAATAACCAACTGAACAATAGCTGAAGAGAAACCTTATAACCACAGACAGAAGAAACTACTTCATCACGAAGTGACTGGCATGGAGTACAGAGGGATGCAAGAGGGCTGACTGAGCTCCCATGGGTAAGAGCTGAGAGTCCAGAGAAATATTTCAGTGGTGGGGGGATTCCCCCTGAGAAGTGTGAGATCTAAACTCCCAACTGGGTTCCCTAGCCTATAGCATCAGAACCAGAAAGGAACCCATAAAACATCCAGCTATGAAAAATGGCAGGGCTCCTCCAAGTGGCATCAACCTGAAGAGAACCAATAGGCCTGCCTGCAGAAATTATTCTGCCCCACCTTGTGGTGATTAAGCTTGACAGCTGATAATAAATTAACTAGATTAACAACTGAAGGAGACAGCTACAAACAGTGGATTACTAGTAGTCTTGAATAGGCTGCCTAGGGCCAGACTGGGACATAATCTGACATCATCAAAGGTAGATCCACATATCCTGAGCTCTAGCAAAAGGGTGGTGGCAGCCCTGCCTGGTGGCACAGTGGATAAGGCACCAGCCTGCAAACCCAAAGGTCGCTGGTTCAATTTCCAGCCAGGGCACATAACAAGATTGCAAGCCAGGTCTGTAGCTGCAGGCAGGTGAAAGGCAACCATACATTGATGTCTCTCTCTCTTTCTGCCTCTCCTTTCCCCTCTCCCTAAAAATAATAAATAAAATCTAAAAATAATAAATAAAATCTAAAAATAATAAATAAAATCTTTTTTTAAAAAGGTGGGGGTAGAGTGGACTAGAAATACTTGAGGAGAGTTTGGAGATGATGGCATTGGGGAGAGAACTGAGAGAGTAGCTGATAGGATCCCTATGCTGAGTCAGCACCCTTACTGCAGGAGACATCTTGTTTAGGCATACCACTCTCCTCCAAGTGGCATCAACCTGAAGGGAACCAATAGGTCTGCCTGCAGAAATTATTCCGCCCCTCCTTGTGGTGATTAAGCTTGACAGCTGATAATAAATTAAACAGATTAACAACTGAAGGAGACAGATACAAACAGTGGATTACTAGTAGTCTTGAATGGGCTGCCTAGGGCCAGACTGGGACATCATCTGATATCATCAGAGGTAGATCCAGAAAGAGAAGAAAGTGGTAGACACTAGATACTACTGAGACAAACTTCACCATGGTGTTCATGATTTGCATTATTTTCTCACTTGCATAGCTTTTTAACATTCATTTCTTGTCTTTCAAATTTTTGCATAATGCCACTAGTTTTTATATAATATTTCATTTCAAATCTCATATTTTGCTCCTTTCTATTACTCCATATTACTTTATTATTTCCTTTTTATTTTAAATTCTGTTCTCTCTCTTGGTACAACTTGTTTCCATTCTGCATTCTTAACTATTTCTCCCCCTCTCCAGTTTCTCAAAGCCATTTCCCTAAAAAATGCTTATAAGGAAATTCTAATAAAACATGTTAGGTTATTAACAAAAAGAGGAGCATACATAGTTGTACATATCATATAACCTCACATGTATGTTTTCAAAACCATCTATAGAATAAAATACTTGAAGTATACACACACCCAATGTTAATAATGATTTTAGTTGAATAGTATACTTAAAATTCATAGTTTTCTCTTTCTTTACTTTGATGTATTTTTTCAAGTCCTCAATGTTTAAACATTTTAATTTTGTTTTTAATAAAATAATACCTGCATGTATTTTTAAACAGATCTTTCCCTTTTTAATTAGTTTATTTTTTAATATTTTATTTATTTTTCAGAGAGAGAAGAAGGGAAAGAGGCAGAGAGGGAGAAAGACATCAATGTATGGTTGCCTTTCACCTGCCTACAGCTACAGACCTGGCTGGAAACCTGGCTGGAGACTTGACTGGAGACCTGGCTTGCAACCTGGTTATGTTGGCCTGGCTGGGAATTGAACCAGTGACCTTTGGTTCCACAGACTGGCACCTTATCCACTGTGCCACCAGTCAGGGCAGTATTTATTTTTATAATTAATTTGTTGTTGTTCTGGTACTGTTGTCTGATTTCCCCCCATTGTTTACCCCTACTCCAACCACCCCATTTTTAATAATTAAAAAAATAATTTTAAAGCCTTTAACTGTAAAAGTTATCATGAAATGGCATGACAGTTACTGCCCATTAAGAGAGGTATGTTTTATATCATATACTAAGCAATCTTCCTGTGTCTCTAGTCTTTAAAATTACCTCAAGAAGTCCACATAGGGCCTGTCTTGAAAGACTGTGTAAATATCTGTCTAGATGTGAGATGTAGGGAATGCTTAGATTGACTTGATTAGAAGACTCTTGAGATGTCCCCAAAAGCTTGCCTTCACCAACCAAATTTACAAAAATTATGGATTATTATTAATGTCAGATTCCCACATGTATTTTAAGAAAAACTTCAACACTGAAATTTAATCTTGTCAACTCTGTAATATTACCAATGTTGACATATTTTGCAGTCCATTCTCTGATTTCTTCTGCTTGCTAAAGAGATTTTTGTACAGCCAAGCTCTGTCTGAATTTAAAAGAAGAGAAAGATAGATACTGTGTGCATGAATTTTATTTAGAGGCTTATGAGCTTATAGATATTGTACTATATAAAATTTAAAAAGTTCATTTTCATAGATTATAAGAGAATTGAAATATAGCATTCTTTCTGGACTGAGAGGACAGAATTTTAGTGAGTAAGCTAGAATTCAATATTTGAAACAATGTTTTCAATATTGTTTAGATTTTCAATTATATCAAAAATAATAACTTTCCAGAATCTAATAATCAAGACTTGGAAATATCCAGAAACACTCTTTCTATTTAGTCTACCAATTCACCCACTTTGGAGTATGCTGGTTTAAATTCAGACCATAACCTGAAGTCTTTGGAGGTGGGGGGGAAAAAGAAGTTAGAATTTAGATAATTTGATCTTCTTAGTTGTCATTGAGAAACTTTTGTAAATAGAAAGTAACATACAAGAAATATAAATCCTGCACTAAAAAAAAATATCCAGAATTTTTAACATAACTGCCCATTTAAACAGGTAGCAGAAAATATTTAGTCATGGAAATTCTGTTGTGGTAAATTTCCATGTGGTAGATTAAATGGTGCTGAGTATAAGTTTTATTTTTAAGGTTTTATTTATTATTTTTAGAGAGAGAGGTAGGGAGAGAGGCAGAGAGGGAGAGAAACATCAATGTATGGTTGCCTTTCACCTGCCTCCAGCCACGGATCTGGCTGGAGAATTGGCTTGCAAATTGGTTATGTGCCCTGGCTGGGAAATTGAACCAGTAACCTTTGGGTTTGCATGCCAGTGCCTTATCTACTGTGCCACCAGCCAGGGCTTGAGTACAAGTTTTTTAAAGTAGCAGGCAACATACTTTAGTAATTTCCAAGATGTTACTTAGACTGAGCTGAGTTAATCATTAACAGATTTTTTAAAATAGCATAAAGAGTTTCAGTTTTTTATATATTTTGGAGATCAGACCCTTGTCTGAGGTATCATTGGCAATTATGTTTTCCCATACAGTTGGTTCTCTTTGAATTTTGCTGATATTTTCTTTAGCTGAACAGAAACTTTTCAATTTGATATAGTCCCATTTGTTGATTCATTCTTTTATTTCCTTTGCCCTTGGTGAAGTATCAGTAAACATATGTTTGCATAGGATATCCAAAAGTTTGCTGCCTATATTTTTCTCCAGGACCCTTATGGTGGCACTGCTTATATTTAAATCCTTTATCCATCTTGAGCTTATTTTGGTGTATGGTGTAAGTTGGTGGTCTAGTTTTATCTTTTTTACATGTTGCTGTCCAGTTCTCCCAACACTATTTGTTGAAGAGACTGTTTTTACTCCATTTGATGATCTTTCCTCCTTTGTCAAATATTAGTTGACCATATTGTCCTGGGTTAATTTCTGGGCTCTCTATTCTGTTCCATTGATCTATATGTCTGTTCTTATGCCAGTACCAGGCTGTTTTGATGACAGTAGCCTTGTAGTATTGTTTGAAGTTTGGTACTGTGATTCCTCCTACTTTGTTCTTCTTTCTCAAAATTGCGGTGGCTATTCGTGGGCATTTTTGGCTCCATATCAATTTTTGAAGTATTTTTTCTATTTATGTGAAGTGTGTCATTGGTATTTTAATTGGGATTGCATTGAATATGTAGATTGCTTTGGGTAGTATGGACATTTTAATGCGACTCAACACCAGGGAGACAGGCAGCCCAATTAAAAAATGGGCAAAGGACCTGAACAGACTACTCATAGAAGAAGACATACAAAGGACGCAGAGGCATATGAAAGAATGCTCAACATCACTAGTCATCAGAGAGATGCAAATTAAAACCACAATAAGATACCACCTCACACCTGTCAGAATGGCAATCATCAACAAATCAACAGACAACAAGTGTTGGAGAGGATGCGGGGCAAAGGGAACCCTCATACACTATTGGTGGGAATGTAGGCCGGTGCAGCCACTGTGGAAAACAGTATGGGGTTTCCTTAAAAAACTGAAAATGGAACTGCCTTTTGATCCAGCAATTCCACCACTTGGACTATACCCAAAGAATCCTGAAACACCAATTCAGAAGAACCTATGTACACCTATATTCATAGCAGCACTATTTACAATAGCCAAGTGCTGGAAACAGCCTAAGTGCCCATCAGTGGATGATTGGATCAGAAGACTTTGGTACATTTACACAATGGAATTCCATATAGCAGAAAGAAAGAAGGAACTTGTACCCTTTGCAACAACATGGATGGAACTGGAGAGTATTATGCTTAGTGAAATAAGCCAGTCAGTGAAGGACAAATATCATATGATCTCACCCATTATGGGACAATAATGAGCAAAACTAACAACAAGCAAAACAGAACCAAATATATGAATACAGTGAATAGGCCTTCAGTGATCAGGGGGAAGGGGGTTGGGGGGAGGGGGGAGGCAGAGTCAAGAAAGGGGAGCAGCTTTGACAAGAACCTAGTGTAAAGGAACCATGGACATGGGCAACAGGTGGGATTGACTTTGGG
>PVIW01013032.1:0-29269 GCA_004026585.1 Noctilio leporinus | reverse complement strand
GTTCCTTTATACTAGGTTCTTGTCTAAGCTGCTCCCCATCTTTGCCTCTACCTCTCCCTCCCCCCTACCCCGTTCCCCTGACCACTGAAGGCCTATTCCTTGTATTCATATACTTGGTTCTGTTTTGGTTGTTGTTAGTTTTGTTCATTATTGTCCCGTAAGAGGTGAGATCATATGATATTTGTCCTTCACTGACTGTGAGCCAGTCTTTTTATCCATCAAAGAAAATATCATTTGCTTCATAGAATAAAAAAATGATAGGAAGTTTACCTGCTACATTTAAAAACCTACTTTAGACTCTATTCCCATTTTTTAACTTACCTCATAATGTGAAATCCTTTGTGATTCAAACTGTAGCACTACTCCGCATACATTACAAAAGCTATCTGTAAAGAATTCATCATTTTTCTGTTCATTCCATGTTGTACCTATAAATAAAATAAAAGGAGGTAAGACTATATATCCCATTAATGAATATTTAGATGTATCAATTTCCTTCTTCAAATATATATTATTTAATAAACCACTTCAAATCTTGAGTGCTTGTGGCTATCATAATAGCTTTTTGCCTATCAAGCATACAATTTAATATGGGCATCTTAAGTCTTCCTTTTATGTGTGATACGGCAAGGGTTATTTATTTAGTCTAGGCAATTCCATTTTAAAAGAAAAGTTATAGGGGTACCAGTGACTTCATGAACTTCATGGAATGATTGGGGCACCAATAATGACAAGCAGGATTAAAATACTCAGCCTTGGAATTTTGTGTTTTAAAGCAGCCAATCATAAGAAAGGCATTGTTTTAAAACTGCCCCTTACCTGGACCTATTGTTTCAATATTATCTAAAAATTATCTGGAACCACAAACAAACTTTGCCCATAGTGGGCAAACATCCTCCATTGTTGTATAAACACTAGCGAACTCATTTGGTCAAACAAGCCTCACACAGCCACTCAAAGCTATAAAATAATGTTCATATACTAATATCTAGAAGTTATGCTATTGTGTTTCTCACTGTAATAAATAACACATATCAAAACTTTCTGCATTTACACTTGAAGTTCATACATCTACCTAGAGTTCTTAACAGCTGCAATGTATTCTGCTAAAATTTGTTAGTTTACCTATAGGGTATAAATCATGAAACATCAAAATTGCTTGCTATTTAGTTATTAAATGACAAAGCTTATACCACATATAATTTTATAGAAAATTGCCAATGATATATTAAAAAGATAAAAAGTTAAGAGTAAATACAATACATTCAATTCCCAACACTAAAAATTAAATATGTACTACACAGAAAAATATGAAAAATATAAATTAAATTTAAAAGTAGTTAACTTTGAAAAAGGAGACTAGAAAAAGAAAAAAGTGAGAAAAGTTAACATTGTATTTTCTGTACAACTGTCTTTTAGTTTTTGCTACAAGCATGTAGAATTTTCTATTTCAAAACATTTAAAGATATTTATTTTAAAAGTTGTGTTAGATATCATCAACTAAGCTTAAATTTCAGTACCACTATGGAATAAGAAAAGGCTTACTTTAAAATTTTCACTCCTCAAGAATAACTATAAACCAAGGAGGTAAAAGATCTGTATTCAGAAAACTACAGAACATTGAAAAAAGAAATTAAGGAAGATATAAATAAATGGAAGCATATACCATGTTCATGGATGGGAAGAATCAACATCATTAAAATGTCCATACTACCCAAAGCAATCGATAGATTCAACGCAATCCCAAGTAAAATATCAATGACATACTTCACAGAGATAGAAAAAATACTTCAAAACTTTATATGGAGCCAAAAAGGCCCACAAATAGCATCAGCAACCTTGAGAAAGAAGAACAAGGTAGGAGGAATCACAATACCAGACATCAAACTATACCAAAACTAAGCCTAAACTAAGGCTACTGTAATCAAAACAGTTTGGTACTGGCATAAGAACAGACATATAGATTAATAGAACAGAATAGACAGCCCAGAAATAAATCCAGAACTCTATGGTCAACTGATATTCGACAAAGGGGGAAGGAACATAAAATGGAGTAAAAATAGTCTCTTCAACAAATGGTGTTGGGAGAACTGGACAGCAACATGCAAAAAATAAAACTAGACCACCAACTTATACCATACACCAGAATAAACTCAAGATGGATAAAGGACTGAAACATAAGCAGTGCTACCATAAAGGTCCTGGAGGAAAATATAGGCAGTAAAATTTTAGATATCCTATGCAGAAATATGTTTACTGCTACTTCACCAAGGGCAAAGGAAATCAAAGAACAAATCAACAAACAGGACTATATCAAATTGAAAAGTTTCTGTTCAGCTAAGGAAAATATCAGCAAAATTCAAAGGGAACCAACTGTATGGGAAAACATAATTGCCAATGATACCTCAGACAAGGGTTTGATCTCCAAAATATATAAAGAACTAGTCCAACTCAACACCAGGGAGACAGGCAGCCCAATTAAAAAACGGACAAAGGACCTGAGCAGACAACTCACTGAGAGAGACATACAAAGGACACAAAGGCATATGAAACAATGCTCAACATCACTAGCCATCAGAGAGATGAAAAATAAAACTACAATGAGATACCACCTCACACCTCTCAGAATGGCAATCACCAACAAATCAACAAACAACAAGTATTGGAGAGGATATGGGGAAAAGGGAACCCTGGTGCCCTGTTAGTGGGAATGCAGGCTGGTGCAGCCACTATGGAAAACAGTATGGAGCTTGCTTCAAAAACTAAAAGTGGAACTGCTTTTTAAAAAGATTTTATTAATTATTTTTAGAGAGAGGGGAAGGGAGAGAGGCAGAGAGGGAGAGAGACATCAATGTATGGTTGCCTTTCACCTGCCTCCAGCTACAGACCTGGATGGAGACCTGGCTTGCAACCTGGTTATGTGCCCCAGCTAGGGAATCGAACCAGAGACCTTTGGGTTTGCAGGCTAGTGCCTTATCCACTGTGCCACTAGCCCAGGCGTCATTTTCTTTATTAAATGGTGTAATATTCCAGGCTCAAAATCATAGCCATTCTTCTCCTCCATAGGTCAATTTCATGTCAAATCCAGCTTATAATGTTATTTCATATCAACATCTACCTTTGCATTTCCTATTACACTACCCTAGCTCAGGCCCTCCATGCCTTTGGACATCATTTAGCTTTATTAATATGTAGTGAGGTGAGTTTAAAAGTGGTGAAGATCATACAGCATGATCAAGTGGGATTTATTACAGGGATACAAAGTTGGTACAATATTTGCAAATCAATAAATGTGATAAACCACATAAAAATAAAGAATAAAAACCACATGGTCATATCAATAGATGGAGAACAACAATCTGATAAAATCCAGCACTCATTTATGATTTTAAAAATCTCAGCAAAATGGGAATAGAGGGAACATACATCAACATAAACAGGCCATATGTTAGAAACCCATAGAAAACATCATACTCAATGGGCAAAAACTAAAAGTATTTCCCTTAAGATCAGGGACAGAACAGAAATGTTCACTTTCACCACTCTTATTCAACACACTGGAAGTCCTAGCCACAACAATCATACGCAAAGAAGAAATAAAAGGCATTCAAATTGGAAAGGAAGATGTAAAACTGTCATCCATAACTGACATTACATTGTACACAGAAAACCCTAAGGAGTCCATCAAAAAGCTACTCGATCTAATAAACAAATTCAGTAAAATTCAGGGTACAAAGTTAACATTCAGGAATCAGTGGATATATCTGGCTGGTGGCTCAATGGAATGGTGCCAGCCTGCGAACCCAAAGGTCACTGGTTCAATTCCCAGTCAGGGCAATATAACCAGGTTGCAAGCCAGGTCTCCAGCCAGGTCCTCAGCTGGAGGCAGGTGAAAGGCAACCATACATTGATGCTTCCCTCCTTCTCTGCCTCCCTACCTGCCCTTCTCTCTAAAAATAAAGAATAAAATCTTTAAAAAATAAAGATATAAAAAATAAAAGCATTAAAAAAAGAAATCAGTGGAAATTCTTTTTCCTTTTTGCTTTCTATCCTCACCCAAATATATGTTTATTGATTTCACAGAGAGAAGAAGGAGGAGGGAGAGGGAGATGTGATACAGAAACATTGATCAGTTGCCTCCCATACATAACCTGACCAGGAACTAAACCTGCAACCTAGTTTGTGCCCTAACTAGGAATCAAGCCTGCAAACTTTTGGTGTACGGAATGACACTCCAACAAACTGGACAACTCAGACAGTGATCTGTGGCATTTCTATACACCAATAATGAACTATCAGAAAGAGAAACTAAGAAAACAACACTATTTACTATTGCAACAAAATAATAAGGTACCCACGAATAAATTCAACCAAGGAGGTAAAAGACCTGTATTTGAAAAACTATAAGATGACTCAGAAAGAAATCGAGTAAGATACAAATAAGTGGAAGCATATCCTATGTTCATGAGTCATAAGAATTAACATCAAGGCCCCAGCTGGTAGCATAGTGGATAAGACGCCGGCCTGCGAAACCAAAGGTTGCTGGTTTGATTACCAGCCAGGGCACATAACCAGGTTGCAAGCCAGGTCTCCAGCCAGCTCTGTAGCTGGAGGCAGGTGAAAGGCAACCATACATTGATGTCTCTCTCCCTCTCTGCCTTCCCCTCTCTCTAAAAATAATAAATAAAATCTTTTAAAAAATAATTAACATCATTAAAATGTCCATACTACCCAAAGCAATCTACATATAGATTCAACACAATTCCCCAGAATGGATGGAACTGGAGAATATGATACTAAGTGAAATAAGCCAGCTTGTAAAAGACAAACACCATATGATTTCACCTATAAGAGGAATCTAATGAACAAAATGAACTAACAAACAACATAGAACCACAGGCATGGAAACATGGAGCAGACTAAAAAATGACTAGAGGGGAGGGAGAAGGGGGATAATGACGGAAAGAAGAGGAAGGAACTAGATAATGAACATGTATGAATGACCTACAGACATGGACAACAGTGGGAATTGACTGTGGGAGTGGGGATGGGATGGGTGGAGGAGGGCAAAGGGAGAAAAATTGGGACAACTGTAATAGAATAACAATAAACAATGATACAAATACCAATGGCATATTTCACAGATTTGGAACAAATATTCCAACTACTTATATGGAACCAGAAAGGTGCCAAATAGCCTCAGCAATCTTGAGAAAGAAGGACAAAGTTAGAGGGATCACAATACCTCATATCAAACTATACTACAAGACCATTGTAATCAAAACAATCTGGCATGGAGGAGGAAGGTGGGGACTGGATGAAAGAAGGTGAAGGAATTAGCCAAAGAATATAAATGTATAATCCATAGATACAGACAATTGTGTGGTGATAACCAGAGGGAAGGGGGAACAGAGGCTGGGTAGAGGTGGGTAAAAGGGCATAAAATGGTGACATCTGTAATAGTGTGAACAATAAAAGTATATTCAAAGTGTTTAAAATAAAGTATAATCTCTATTCCCCTCCAAATATTTTTTTTTTAAATCAGCAAAAGTACTATGATAGGTATTTTGGAAAGAGATTAAGAAAAAAGAGTGAGCACTTATTGAAGGACGTCTTTATGTCAAACAAGGTAACTGTTACAACTTTAGCCCTTAAAAGAAATATGCAAATTAACTGGTATTCCTCACATTGTAAAAGTAAGGAAATTGGGGTTCAGTAAAATCAAAATAATTTCTCACAAAATAAGTTGTGGATCTGGAACTTAAACTTTGTTTATCTTGACTTTTCCATTATACATACATAACTGTTCCACATGTTGTAAATGACAAAGCAAGAAATAATTCCTAATCTCAAGGAATTTACAATTTATTAAGGTAAATGTGTATAGAAAGAACTATAATCCCAAGATCAAAATGTTTTAAGTTCTATAAAACATAAAGTATAGTGTATTCCTGCTGAGGAGTTTGGGAAAAGCTTTCTAGAGAACAGGTTTTGAACTAAGTTTTAAAAGATGTGTAAAATTCAGATGAAATAGTGGAAAAATAAAGTTATTTTGAGGGGGAAACAAGAGTATGAAGAACAACAACTGAAAGCTTTGAATGGGACAAAACCATAATTGGCTTCATTTGGGTATCCGGATTTAATTATGCATTCAACAGGAAAAAGGAATGACTTAAAATGGGGATATGAGTTAGGAATCAGTTGCAGGCAAGAGGTCATGAAAGTTGAACCAGAAAAGGGCTGAAGGCTCAAAAAGGAGGGAGCAAATATAAGAAGCATATCCATCAAAACTAGATGAGATTAGAAAAGCCTGAGATTAGAACTTGCTAGTCATACAGTAAGCCTTTAGAACTCTGTATTACATTTAACCGTAACTAATGTTGTTCCGAGCTGTGACCTTATATGCAATAAATTCACCTACAATAGTTTGTCAATGGAAAATTCTTTTGGGGTGTAATATAATGAGTGTGTTGAGATTCAATTTCAGTGTATCAAAAATTAAAATACACAAAAAATCTGAAGTTAACAAAGAAAATATCAAAGTGCTGATTCACATTAAATATACTTTTTAAGGATTTATCCTAAAATTCTTTACATAGCATGCTTTCTTAATCAATTAAAATGATTAAATTTACATTGAAAATTGTAAGAACAAATTTCATATAAATATCATTTTTGCCCAGAGTTTCACATCAAATGCATATGCACAGCTTTTCAAAATCATATAAAATTGAAGGAGAAATAAAGAGCTTCCCTGACAAGAAAAAGCAAAGGAATCAGGACACAAAACAAATCTCAAAAAATTAAAGAAGACTGAAATCATATCTGACCACATTGCTATGAAACTAGAAATCAATCACAATAAGAAAACTGAAAAATATACAAAGACATGGAAGCTAAGTAACATTGTTTTAAAAAATGAAGGGGTAAACAAAGAAATCAGGGAAGAAACAAAATACACCTTGAAACAAATGAAAGTAAGAACACTGACAACCCAAAATCCGTGGGACACAAGGAAAGCAATCCTAAGAGGGAAATTCATAGCATTACTGGCCTATCTTGAGAAATAAGGAAAAGCTCAACTAAAGAACTTTATGTTACATTTAAATTGACTTGAAAAAGAACAAAGAACAAAGTAAGTAGAAGGAAATAATAAAGATCAGAATGAAATAAATGAAATTGAGTTTAAAAATGACACAAAAGATCAATGAATCTAAGAGCTGATTCTTTGAAAAGATAAACAAGATCGACAAACTTTTAACCAGACTAATAAAGAAAAAGGATAGAAGACCCAAATAAATAAAATCAGAAATGAAAGAAGAAAAATAACTCCTGACATCAACAAAATACAAAGAATTGTAAGAAAATATTATGAACAACTATATGCCAACAAACTGGACAACCTGGATGAAATGGATAAATTCCTAGAAACATACAAACTTCCATAACAAACTAGGAAGAATCAGAGAATCTGAACAGATTACACCTAGGGAAATTGAAGTAGTAATTTAAAAAATTCCCAATAAACAAAAGCCCTGGACCACATGGCTTCACAGGTGAATTTTACCAAACATTCCAAGAATTAACACCTCTCCTAAAACTATTTCAAAATATTCAAGAGAAGGGAAGATTCTGAAATTCATTTTACAAGGCCAGCATCATCATAATTCCAAAACTAGATAAAGACACTACAAGAAAAGAAAATTATAGGCCAAAATCCCTGATGAACTTAGATGCTAAAATTCAACAAAATATTAGCAAACAAAATACATCAATACATCAAAAAGATAATACACCATGATCAATTGGGATTTATTATGTGAATGTAAGGCTGGTACAGTGTCCACAAATCAATAAATGTGATATACCACAAAACCAAATGAAGGATAAAACCACATAATCATATCAATGGATGCAGAAAGAGCATTTGGAAAATTCCAGCACCATTTATGATAAAAAAAAAAAAACTGTCAGCAAAATGGGAATAGAGGGAACATGCCTAAACATAATAAAGGTCATATATGACAAACTGACAGCCAACATCATAATCAATGTGTAAAAACTACCAGCATTCCTATAAAACCAAGAATAAGACAGGCATGTCTCTCTCACCTCTCTTATTCAACAGTACTGGAAATTCTTGCTATAGCAATCAGACAGAAGAAATAAAAAGCCTCCAAATTGGAAAGAAAGAACTAGAACTGCCCTGGCTGGTGGCACAGTGGATAAGGCACCGGCCTGCGAACCCAAAGGTCGCTGGTTCTATTCCCCAGCCAGGGCACATAACCGGGTTGCAAGCCAAGTCTCCAGCCAGGTCCATAGCTGGAGGCAGGTGAAAGGCAACCATACATTGATGTCTCTCTCCCTCTCTGCCTCTCTCCTTTCCCCTCTCTCTGAGAATAATAAATAAAATCTTTAAACATTTTTTTAATTAAAAAAAGAAGCAAAACTGTCTTTTTTTGAAGATGACATGATACTGTACAGAGGGAACCCTAAATGTTCCACAAAGAAATTAACTAGAACTGATTAATTGATTCTGCAAAGTAGCAGGATACAAAATCGATATCCAGAAATCAGTTGTATTTTTATTTGCCAAATGAATTCTCACAAAGGGAAATTAATAAAACAGTCCCATTCACGATTGCTTCAAAAGGAATAAAATACTTAGGAATTAATCTAACCAAGGATGTAAAAGACCTGTACTGGGAAAATTATAAAACTGAAGAAAGAAATTGAAGAAGATGAAAATAAGTGGAAGCTCATACCTTGTTCATGGATAGGAAGAGTTAGCATAATTAAAATGTACATGCTACCCAAAGCAATCTATAGATTCAATGTAATTAACACAATTTTTATCAAGATTCCAAAAACATATTTCATAGAAGTACAATTATGATCTTTGTCTGATCATAGTTTTTTTCTTCATGACAAAGTAGTGTTTACTTACTACAATACTATAATAAATGGATATCACCTGTGACAGTATAAAGGAAGAGAATGCTTTCTGAAAAGACTGCAGATTTTCACTTTGAATTTTAAGTGGTAATTTTGGAACTGAGATGCCAATGCCAATTTATTGGCTCAAATATGTAATTCTTAATACAGATGTTAAAACTGTACTTGTATGATTGGATAAATGTTGATTTTCCTAAATTGTTGGTTTCAAGGGATGTCTCTTAGATAACATAATTAAATGTGTGTTTAGAGCTGAAAAAAAAAATTACATGGAACCACAAAAAGCCGTGCATAGTAACAGTGATCCTGAAAAAGAACAAAGTTGCAAGAGTCATGCTACCTAACATCAAACTATACTATAAGGCCATAGTAATCAAACAGTATAATACTGGCATAAAACCAATGGAACAGAATACAGGGGACAGAAATATACCCACATCTATTTGTATAGTCAATTAATATTCAACAGAGGAAGCAAGCACATATGATGAGCTAAAGATAGTTTATTCAATGAATGATGTTGGGAAAATTGGACAGCTATGTACAGGAAAATTAATCTAGATCCCCTTCTTACACCACACACAAACATAAATTAAAAATGGGTTAAAAATTTAAATGTTAGACCCAAAACTATAAAAATCCTATAAGAAAACATAGGCAGTAAATCTCAGACATTGCTCATAGCATATTTTATCAGATATATCTCCCCAAACAAGGAAAACAAAAGAAAAATATTAAAACAAATTGGACTACATCAAATAAAAAGTTTGGGAAAACACTTTTTCCAAACTGAGAGTTTGAGTTAAAAAAAGCAAAGAAAGCCATCAACAAAATAAAAAGACAACCCACAGAATAGAATGTATTTGCTGATATATCTGATAAGGGGTTAATATCCAAAATTTACAAAGAACATATAAAACTCAGCACTAATAAACAAACAACCCAATTATAAATGGGCAAAGGACCTGAATGGACACTTCTCCAAAGAGGATGTATGGATGGCTCATCGATTTATGAAGAGATGCTCAAAGCCACTGATCGCCAGAAAAATATAAATTAAAACCACAATAAGATATCATCTCACACCAGAATGGTTATCATCAGTAAGTCAACAAACAAGTGTTGTCTAGGATGTGAAGAAAGGGGAATGCTTTTACATTATTGGTGGAAAGCAGTATACCTCAAAAAATTAAAAGTGAATCTGCCTTTTGATCCAGCAATCTCATTTCTGGAAATATATCTGAAGAAACCCAAAACCCTAATTTGAAGGAACATAAGCACCTTTATGCTCACTGAAGCATTATTTATAGTCACCTAGGTATGGAAGCAGCCCAAGTGCCCATGAATAGATGAGCAGATAAAACATCTACGTGGGACATTTATACAATGAAATAGTATTCAGCTGTAAAAAAGAAAAATTTACCCTTTGCAACAGCATGGATGCAGCAAGAGAACATTATGCTATGTGAAATTAGCCAATCAGAGAAAGACAAATACCTTATGATTTCACTCATATGTGGAATCTAATGAACAAACTGAATTAACCAGCAAAATAGAGACAGACTTATAGATGGAGAGCAAATGATAGCTATGGGGGTGGGGGTGAGAGGGTGGAGGTATTGAACAAAAAGGAAAAAGGATTCATGGACATGGACAACAGTGTGCTGATTAGCGGGGTGGTATAAGGGGACTAAATGGTAATAGAAAAGTAGATAGAATGGATATAAGGCAGACAAATGATCATGAAAAATACAATAAAAACAAAAAAAGTAAAATTTATCCCAATTCTCTAAATAGTAGGATTTTATAATCAATTCAAATATGATTAAATATACATTCAAATTTCAGGCACAAATCTTCATATAAATGTCATTCTTACCCAGTTTCATATCAAATTCACATGCACAGATTTTCAAAATCATACATGCTAAATTAAAATTAAAATCTCTGTTAGTCCAAACTATCCACAAGTGATTGTGATGATCAACCATGTTGGGAGTCGCTGCCCTACAGGATAGGCTCAGATAGTGAAACACAATGGCTGTCCAATATCTGTTTGGTGACCTAGCTAATTGTATAAAGGCCTTGCCACCTAGAATGATACTTAGTGAGCTAAATGTGCTTTAGTCCAAACAGAAGAGACTATTTTTTTAAGGAAGGAAGAAAAAAAAGAAAGAAAGAAAGAAAGAAAATAAGCTTTGGTACTACGGCAAACCTATTTCAATCTCCAGGGTGGAAGCCCAAGAATTTGTGTTTTTAAACAGGGTCCCCAGGTTATCTCTTAAACTGCTAATCTTAGTGGTCCTGACTCAACCTTCCTTTCTCCAAGGAATTTCTCACCCCTGGGTGTACATTAAAATCAGCTAAGTTGTTTTTAAAACATCACTTGTCCAGGTTCCTTTCCAGACCAATGATTCCCAGCCATAGATTTTTTTTGTTGTTTGTTTTCTATTGTTTTGTTTTAAAGCTTCCTTGGTGATTTTTTTGCACAGTGAAGGTTAAGAAGCACTGATAATCTTGTTTTGTTTTGTTTTGAATCCTCACTCAAGGACATGCTTATTGATTTTAGAGGGGGAAGAGAAGGAGAGAGAAAGGGAAAGAAACATTGATATAAGAGAGAAATGTCAATTGGAGTTCCTTCTTTCTGCTGTGTAGTATTCACTTGTGTAAATGTACCAAAGTTTTTTGATCCAATCATCCACTGATGGGCACTTAGGCTCTTCCCAGCACTTGGCTATTGTAAATAGTGCTGCTATGAACATAGGGGTACATAGGTTCTTCTGAATTGGTTTCAGGATTCTTTGGGTATAGTCCAAGTAGTGGAATCGCTGGATCAAAAGGCAGTTCCATTTTTAGTTTTTTGAGGAAACTACTGTTTCCATACTGTTTTCCACAGTGGCTACACCAGCCTGCATAACCTTTGCAGCAACATGTATGGAACTAGAAAGTATTATGCTTAGTGAAATAAGCCAGTCAGTGAAGGACAAATACCATATGATCTCACCCATTACAGGACAATAATGAACAAAACTAACAAGCAAAACAGAACCAGATATATTAATACAGTGAATAGGCCTTCAGTGGTCAGGGGCAAGGGAGTTGGGGGGAGAGGGGGAGGAAGAGGAGCAGTTTAGACAAGAACCTAGTATAAAGGGACCATGGACATGGACAACAGGTGGGATTGACTTTGAGGGGGAATGGGTGGGTGGGGAGGAGGACAGAGGGGAGCAAAAAGGGGATGGATGTAATGCAACAACAATAAAATTAAATTTTAAAAAATGTCAATTGGTTGCCTCCCATATGTGCTGGACTCCACTCCTAGTAGCTCTGGGATGAGGACCCAAGGAGATATATTTTTAAAAAGTTCTCTGGTAATGCTGCTGATTCTGAGAACCATACATTCAGAACCACTGTCTTAGAGCTTCCACTGGTCCTAGTTCTATTCCGAGAATCTTGGCAATTATAATCACTCTTCTAAAATGGCAATCCTGAAATATTTTAAGAGAATCATTACATCTTTATTCCTTCACTCTCTCTTTAGCCTTTTTGTGAATTGATCCCAGTCCCATCATGTAGCATGATTTCAAATCCTCTTACTAGTTTACCTAATTCCCTGCCATTCATAAAGTGTAGCATAAACACAGTCACTCTAATGGGATCACTATAATGACAAGTAAAATGAGACCATCACCTCATTTTTTAAATTGTGATTAAAAAATATGAAATTTACCATCTTAGCCATTGTAAGTGTACAGTTGAGTAGTGTTAAGTATATTCAACTACTTATTTTGAATATTTCTTCTTATGAATATTTCTTAAGAAAATACAATTATAGCCCTGGCTGGTGGCACAGTGGATTAGGCACTGGCCTTTGAACCCAAAGGTTGCTGGTTTGATTCCCAGCCAGGGCACACAACCAGGTTGCAAGCCATGTCTCCAGCCAGGTCTGTAGCTGAAGGCAGATGAAAGGCAACCACACATTGCTGTCTCTCTCCCTCTCTGCCTCTCTCCTGTCCCCTCTCTCTAAAAATAATAAATATATTTTTTTAAAAGAGTCTTTAAAAAAGAAAATAAAATTATATCTGATCAGGGCATATGCATAGGTTGTGGGCCAGGTCCCCAGTTGGAGGTGTGCAAGAGGCAATGAGTCGATGTTTCTCTGGCACATCAATGTTTTTCTCCCTCTCCTTCTCCCTCCCTACTCCTCTCTCTAAGAAATAAATAAAATGTTTTTTCTAAAGGAAAAAGTTTTGTATCAAAAATTTCCTTTCTAGGTTTGGCATATGTAAGAAATATATGTCTACTTGGCAACAGGAGCTAAATAAGACCATACCCTACTCCCATTACCACTATTCCAGACATGATGTTTGGATGCCCCAGAAATACATAGCCTATAGCCAATTCTGAAAGTCGTAGAGGAAACTGGTAATATTATAGATGTTTTCCAGCCTACCTCAGAGGGAAGGTCTGCAGAGTAGGTCAACCTCAGGGAGTAGATGTTAAATTAGGAGTCAGATGAGCAAATGATGTGATTATGAGGAAGATCACTGGGACAGGAACTGATTTTTACTTAGTACTCACTACATGCCAGGAACTAAAGGTGTCCTCACAGAGAACTGAGGCTTAGGAGCTCATTCTGGTAGGCATGGGGACCAAGAAATAGCTGAAGAAACTTGGGGATTTCTATCTTCCTCCCTTTCCTTTTTTAAATTTATACACTCTCCATTTATTTTCTCTTCTTTATCTGGTTAGAATATGAAACAAATGTATCTATTTTTATTGTTTGTTGAATATGGGCTTATGCCGATTCTTAATTCTGAAAGCGCAGAAGAGTTGTAAAAAGCACTACAATGGAACAACATTACAATCTTTGTTTTTAGTTTTTTTTTCTTTTTTAATTTTATTGTTGTTGTATTACATCCATCCCCTTTTTGCTCCCCTCTGTCCCCATCCCCACCCACTCATTCCCCCCAAAGCCAATCCCACCTGTTGTCCATGTCCATGGTTCCTTTATACTAGGTTCTTGTCTAAACTACTCCCCTCCCTTGCCTCTTCTTCCCTCCTCCTCCCACCCCCTTTCCCCTGCCCACTGAAGGTCTAGTGAAATAAGCCAGTCAGTGAAGGACAAATACCATATGATCTCACCCATTACAGGACAATAATGAACAAAACTAACAGGCAAAACAGAACCAGATATATGAATACAGTAAACAGGCCTTCAGTAGGCAGGGGGAAGGGGTTTGGGGGGAGGGGGGAGGAAGAGACAAGGAAAGGGAGCAGTTCAGACAAGAACCTAGTATGAAGGAACCATGGACATGGACAACAGGTGGGACTGACTTTAGGGGGGAATGGGTGGGTGGGGAAGAGGACAGAGGGGAGCAAAAAGGGGATGGATGTAATACAACAACAATAAAATTAAATTTTTAAAAATGGTTAAAATGGAAAAAAATGGAGAAATATTAGTACATAGCTTACAAGGTTGGGTGAGCAATACATGATAACACAAGCAAATTCTTGGTGCCTGGGCCATAAAAATTACTCAATAAATTTTAGATATTATTATGATGGTGATCAGGTATTTTCTGATGGAAGCATAGACTCATTGACTACTGTAGCACTGTTTTCAAGATTGCATAAAGAGCAGACCATTCATTTATACTCAAAAGAGGAAAAGATAAGATCAACTCTCTACTTCTTTGATTGTTTTAATGAACAGTTGATTATCATGAAATGACAGAGATCTACACTGAAACAAGGTATTTTCAAAGGACTCTTTCCTTAAGCCTGAAAGCCCCAGAGGATACTGGCATTTAACATTAAAGTTACAAAGTTCAAAAAAAATATTGTAATAACTATGTATGGTGCCAGAAGGGTACTGACCTTAATTGGGGGGTCCCTTCATAAATCATAGAAATGTCTAATCACTATGTTGTAAACCTGAAATTAATATAAAATAATATCAAATATCAACTGTAATTGAAAACAGGTTAAAAAGAAATATAAAAAGGAATATCTAATGACAAAATACTGAATGCTGTGAAGCATTGTCCATCTCTCATCTGCAGCAAATAAACTTCTTTGACCATGAGAAGGTTAATTACCTGCTGGTTAATCTCAGGAACATTGTTTTACTATTCCTAATGTAGACTACTTCTCAACTGGCCTTCATTCCCTGGCATATTTTAATTTTTTATTCAATCATGAACTCAGAAAAAAAGATATGGATGGGGAGCAAGATTTTATACTCAGAGTCAAAGTCCAGTTTAGTGAAGCCTGCTAGTGAGATCTTAATCACACAACAGTGAGCTCCCAAACATGAACTGGGAATTTCTGATGCTGATAACATTAACTTGTATTTTAACATAAAGCAAAATCAGTGGGGAACAAGAAAATACTGTCAAAAACTAAGTTCAAAATCATCAAAATTGGTGAATTTTTGTGAAAAAGAAAACTAAGTTCAAAGTAGAAAGAGAGCCTAAGCCTGGTAATGGAATAAGGGCTTAAACTAATAATATCTGGAAAAGATAAAATAAAGTCAATATTTAATGCATGCTACTATTTACACTCAAAGTATGAGGGTAAAATGCTTTGCAATGCTGTAATCTGTAGTCTCAATAAACTTCTTCCTAAGGTTGTCAGTATTAGCAATATTACTACATTGTTATATTGTAATATTAACAACTTAACATTTAAATACATTATTCTCCAGAAATTAGACACATCAGACTGTTCTTTAGAGTGGAAGAATATGATCATATAATAAAACTATGACCTACAGGTATAGATCTTCAGTTTTGGATAACAAAAAATTTCTAGATATGGAGAGTGAGGATGGTTGTTGCATAACATGAATGTACTTAATGCTGAATTGAATGTACTCAATTGTAAGATTAAAAGTGCTTAAAATGACCATTTTTGTTATGTATTTTCTACCACAATTTATTAAAGTATATTGGAAAGAAGACAAAAGCACCTTCTCCCTGAACCACAGCATGAAAGGCAATTGCCCCACATCAACCCATCACGCAGAGAAAACTGCATGAATAAGCAATAAACCTTTGTTCTGTTACCATGACATAACTTGAATACCAGTTATGGAGGTAATTGCAAATGAAATAGTGGTTTACAAGAAATTGTAAATGGGATCTGATAAAAAAAAGTTTATGTAATCAATGCTCCTACAATTTGATTATATTTATGTGCGGCTTTAGCCTTTGGTAAGAAAATGAGTCAACAAGTTTTTTATTAATGAAAGTAATCTCTTTATTGCCTTCCTACAATGAATGGTTTACATGACTTGAGAAAATAAAGTTTTTATAATTTGAAATATGGAAAAATTATGACCTATAGCACTAAGCAACAGGAAAAAAAATCTTTTGAGTTGGTCACACTGATTCATACCCTATCTCTATCCATAACAATATAACTCTGAGCAAATTATTTAACAATTTTGAGCCAGTTTCTTCATCTAAAGAGTACAGAAGTACAATGTCTATTTCAGGATATGGTAAATGTTAAATGAAATAAAAAATTAAAAAATGATTAACACATGTAGGCACTTGGTAAAGTATGCTTGTTTGCTAATCCAGATGCTTTGAGCTTTTTAGTTAATATTATGTGTAATCATTTTATTTCAGATCAGAATACTTCTAAAAGACATCTAGTGCAGGGTGTCTCAATGTTGGAATGTTGGTACTACTGTTAATTTGGGCCAAACAAGTTGTTTTTGTGAGGTGCTGGTTCTGTGCATTTTAAGATATTTAGCAGAGAACGCCCAACCTCTACTAATTAGAAGTTGCTTGCATTCCCCAGGTGTAATAACCAAAAATGTCACTAGACATTGCCACATGCCTCTAGTGAGGTAAAAATGTCTCCAGTTTGTAAATGATTAAGCCTAATGTCCTCATTTCAAAATGAGAAAGCTAAGGCCCAGAGAGCTTACAGGAAAAAAAGGACCAGGGGAGCTAAAGTTTAAGATATGCTTCTGTATTCAGGGGGGTTTGAACTATGCAAAAATGTCCAGTAGTCTGGGGGAGTCATTAGTATTAGCAGAGGGAGGTGTTTAATAAGTCAGTGAAATACAAATATTAGTACTAATAATTAAAATTCTATGTACTTGGGCATTACTAAAATCCCCTATGTTGACATAAAAATATGCAATTCAGCTCATACCAGAATGTCTGCTTTTGATAATATAAAAATCAAAGAGGATTCACTTGCCAGCAGCTCACTTTTAGGGACCTGTTTTGAATTGTCCCTGCTCCAAATAGTTGTATTATTATGCTAGAGTAAAATATCAATACCTTTAACTTCTGTATGCAAAAACACAATTGAGTGTGAAATTTAGATTATAGTTGAAACTTTCATCTAATTAATACTGTTAAATAACACTAGACAATATAATATAAAATAGATTTTTGTGACAAAAGCATAACATATATGGCTTGAGTCAGAGAAAAATAATGCATCTTTGAAGATGGAACCAGAAGATTATCACATCTCATCAGTTCTAGGTAAGAGAACTTTCTCTGTTCACGCCAATTAAATGTTCTTCCAGTTACCCTAAGAAGATTATGCACATTCAAATTAGGTGACTCTATATACTTGTATAATTGGTTATACTTAATAAATTGACTATTACTTGCATTTGTTCAATGACAATTAGATTTAGTTGTACAAGACTCCAAATTTCCTTAAAATAAAGTTGAGTTGTATCAGTGGAGGGGGGAGGATCTGACTCAAAGACCAAATTCATTTTTTACTATGGGTTTGGCACTGCCTCTAGGACAACTTTCACAAAAGTGAGTTCTGCAATACACTGTTTCTGTGATATATTTCACAAAAATAGCATTCCAGGGTAAAATAAGTATTAAAGAAGAAAAAATGCTTAATTTGCTACAATATATCTAAAATACTATCATTTAACATGTAATAATTATATAAGCTATTGGCATATTTAAAATTTTTGTTTTAACTCTTCAAAGTCCTTTATGTACTTTAAATGTGTAAAAATATGTATGTGTGTAAATGTATTTTTGCATATATTTGGTAATATTGCAATTCATATTACTTAAAAGAGTAATTCTTTAAACACATGAATTAATGTAGGCATTTTGAAATAATGAAAACTTCGTATTAATATGATTTGAGAATTAATTAATGGTAATGCAGTAATTAAATGGTGAATTGTCTGGATGTGAAAGGAGAAAAAAAGTACACATTGGTGGTTACAGAATAGACAGGGGGATGTTAAGAAAAAATAAAGGAACTGGAGAAGCCAAAGAACTTATATGCATGACACATGGACATGAACTAAGGGGGGCATTGCTGGAAGAAATGGGGTCCTGGGTGGAGGAGGGCAAAGCGAGGAAAATTGGGATAACTGTAATAGCAAAATAAATAAAATATATATAAGGAAAAAAAGACCCCAAATTTCTTCCTTAAGACAATCCATCTGATGTTTATGGCAAAAATAGCTATTAATTGTTTTAAGCTTTGCTGAAATGAAAATTTCATAGTGGAAGTGATCTTGAAGCAAAAAAAAAAAAAAAATCTAACATTGTAAAGAACTCTGTGTGTCCTATTTTAATATGGTGACAAGAATGGAGCAACCTCAGAAGTGTTGGCTGCAATACTATAAACATAAATCTCATTCTTAGTCTCAGATTTAAAATCAGGCATTAAGAAATATAAGAAATAGTCATATGAATTCTGCAAAGAGCATATGTGCTATATAGTATCCTTGATTACACCTTTAGAGATAATCTCCCTGAAACATTTTTGATGAAAAGGGATTTTTTAAATAGTTGACTTGAGTCTTAGGAAAGAAGGAGCAGGGTTCAACACTAAGTTATAGGAAAATGGGAAACTGCCTGTGCCATTCTTGCTAAGATTTTTTTTTTTTTTAACTTTCTGTTCCCCCTAGAGGCCTTGTCTCCTACCTCAACTCATAAACTAAGCTCCAGCAAAACTATTCTCAGATAATTTTGGAAAGAGTCTCACATTTCCTGTCTCAGGACCATTGCTTATTCCTACTTCCAGTTCTGATCTCTGCCCATTAGAACTGTTCTCATCGTTTCAAGTCCTTCACAAATGCTACCTCCTCTAGGCTTTCCTGTTTCCTTAAAGGGAAGTGCTCTCCTGCTTTTGACTGGGCATTGGATGCTTTGTCCATGCCCTGCCCTACATCCTTTAGCTCCCGATTATGAACAGTCATAGCTATAATGCTTACTTTTTCATATTATAAGATTAGTACCTGACTTACAAGTTTGGCTATTGGGGGAAGAATATTATAATAAAAAATTACAAAGGTTTTCTCATGGCATATTAACACTTACAAAACACAATGAAATTAACAAAATTAATTGGGATTGCTAGTTATATGTTTAATGTTTACTAAGTCTTTGAACTTTATAATCATAAGCAGTCTGTGGCTTGCTAGCTGAGACTTGTTTATGAAATTTAAAAATAAACTGAGTTCAAATCCTGTTTAAATCCATTAATTTACTTGATCCCATGACAGCCACTTGGAATGAGAAAACTACCATGCCCTTCATTCCAACAGGTTAGTAAATGTGAATAGATCTGTTCCACTGGTTTCAGGTAGAAAATAATACTAACTGATAGGAGATGAATACAGTAAGGGGCATGCTTAGTCAGTATTTTCACATACTGTCACCTAATAAAGATAGAGGGTCAGAAACTAATGAATGGTCATTAACCTTTCTCCAGACATTCCCTAAGCTGCCAAATGCAGAGAATTCAAAATTAATTCTAATAATTTGCTATTCTTCCTAGATACCAACAGTAGATTTACAATATAATGTGTTTTGGTGTGATTACAGTATATAAACCACCATGGAAAGAGCACAGATTCATAATGAAAAATTGAATGGTCCTGATAGAGCCTGACTAGTTATATTTAAAACTGTATTTCCCCAATGATCTTATTTATTCATTTAATGAGTTTACTTTCAAGCACTACTCTGAGCTCTTTAATATAGCTGTATCTAATTCATATGTATATCCTCAGCACTCAGCACAGAGTGTGGCATGCACACACACAAATACATATTCAATAAATGATTCCTGAATAAAGGGAAGGGCATTAACTAAATTTCTTATGGTGAACCTGAAACTTGACTGAATAATATGGAGACAAAGGAAAGCCTTGTTAGGTAATTGCTATGCAAATGAATTATTAATTAAAAACCAGAATGCCCTTCAGTCTAAAACAGAGCCATTTAATAATGTATTTTTCTTAAAGAGGTAAACAAGAAGGTTTTTATTTATTTTTAATTTTTGCTATGATGGGATATCAATACTGGGGGAAAAATTGCTCAGCTATTCAACATTTTTTTTTAACTTCACTGATTGAAATGTGAAGTGCCCTACAAAATCTCAATACTCCCTTTAACATGAATTCTGGGTATGTCTTTTCACATGTCTGGTCATGGGCACTTCTTTTGCTTGTTGTTTTTGTTTTAAGGCTAATTGCCTAATTTCTGATTTGTAACCTTTGAAAGCTTCTCATGTTCCCTGTTTTGCAATCTAATCTCCATTGATATTTGCTCATTACTAACCCTAGACAGATGAGATCCTCAGGAATACTAGCTATCTTTGAAAATGAATCAGTCAGTGCTTTCATTTATTTTTTTTTTTTCAGTCAGCGCTTTTATAGCAAGCTACTTTTAATGGTCCTATTTGCAGTAGACTTGTAATAACTGTAATCTCTGACAATTCTTTGCCACCTTTTAGAGTATCTAACTAGGACTTAAACAAACAAAAGATACTGGCACACCACCAAGCAACATTTTCCTCTCTTCTTTATCCACTATCATAAACGGCAACTATTATAACCTTATAAACATCTAAACAAAAATATTTTGAGAACTAACAATGTTTTAGGCATTTTGCTATATAAATTATTTATCATTTGTTAAGTGAAAAGGTAAGAGAGTTTTGTTTGATCTGAACAGTTCATGAAAGATATTTACCTAAAATGAGATGTTAGTTTTAGGTAGCAATTATATTTGGTTTTTCATATTCTGGTAGATTGTCTCATCACAACAACACAGATTTTATCACTTACTGAATATCAGATGATAAGCATTTGGGCAAGGTTTCTTATGGAATTGGCATTGAAAGAATATTAATGAAGAACTGCAAAATCATGATTCATAGGTTCAGATCTGAAATCAACCTCGGAATCTGGCTAGTCTCTATTTCACAAATGTCAAAACCCAAATCCAGGAAGCTTGGGATCTGTTCAGGGTCACAAAATTTAGTAGATTAACAATAGAATCTAGGTTCATTGTACCAGGCTCTCCTCAGTTTGCCAGCTAGCAATAGTATAGACAGGGCATTGCTGCTACCTTATGAATTTTTATCTCTTAAAGCTGTTAATACTTGCATATATTAAAAGATATTGCAACCAACCCAGGCAAAATGCCATTTTCTCTATGAAATACTAGTTGTAAACCTTACTGTGAAATGGCTATGGCAGGCAAACTGAATTGTGATCTTACACACCTTTAACACTTATCTCCTCCTTGCTTGTTATAGATAGAAAGTTTGGTATAGTAACAAAAAATCCAGATTTCATATATTCATCCCAGAACAACTGTACAAATTCAGGCTGACTGAAGATATTAAATAGAGGATTTCAAAGGTTGCCTTCAGTAAGCAAGTTAATTTTTTAAAAAAACATCATATTATAGTATTTCTCATTTCCATATTTGGTAAGTAGCATTTATGCAATGTGTCTATGGCAAATATATTTGTTTTGTTTTGTTTTGTTTACTGTTTTGCTTTTCCTCCAAAGCGAAAGGTGTGAAAGGATATGGAATAGCAAGCACACAGGGATCTATCATTTAAGAATGTGAAGAGAAAAATCATTTTATGGGGTAATTTTAATGGGATGTCCACCTAAGAAAAAGGAATTTATATCATTCTACTCTATTTTGGAATCCATAGTCTTTTACTTTGGAGGCAAGTTAGCAAGATAACACAGTGAATACTGTAAATTAATACAAAATTTACGATGGTAAAATGCTTTAGAAATCTACAGGGGAATTGGTTTCAACCATCTAAGAAGTATTTCCAAAGATGCTTTAAAACACAACGGCAAATTTTAGTTTGCTATTAGTAGGCTGTTTACAAGTATACAGTACTTTGTGTGAACTAAACACCTCTTATATTGAAACAGTCAAGATATATATTTTTCTGTTAGGAGTATTATGTGTTGTAGGTACAACAGCACTTATTAAAATCAAAACCACCTTAAAGATGGGCCCCCAAACCTTGCTGTACAGTGTTACACCCTCCAATAGCCAAAGAAAACTCCAAAGTGATTGCTGAGATAGGTGCTTCCGCCAGGCTCTTCCTTCCTTCTTTCCTCAATACAATTCCCTCCTCCACCAGTCCCTGGGATTTCAAAATCCAATAGATCCTACTTGGAAGCTCAAGTACACCCGCTAACATCTCCAAATTCCTAACCTCATCTCTTCTTAAACATCCTACTGCAAGTTTCTACACTGCATGATGCTGAATTTCACCAAAGGGTGGTTTTCTCCCTCTGATTTTTTGGGCCTTTTCGCTTTTAATCTCTGTCCCCTTTCTTCTTGAGTCTCTCTTCTCTTTCTCTGATCCTCTGGTTCCACAGCACTTCTACCTGGCCTCCTGCCTTTTATCAAATCACACCACAGCTTCTAGAGCCTACTAAGGTGCTCTAGCTAGGAGAGAAATTATGGGGTTTTTTACCCCCTTCAAACTCCTGCCTTGAGAATACTTGCGGTTCCTTCTCGTGGGAGCCCCCATCCTTTTCGGAGGAGGGTAAAAGTAGGGAAGACCCTCTCTGCTTCAGTCCATCTTGCACACTCGGGGCTACTACTGCGGGGCGGGGCGGGGCGAGATTGGCCTTTACTGCGCCACAGCAGGTGGGGGGTGGGGCGGTGGCGAACCGCGCCCATTCCGATCTCAGACCCGCTGAAGAGAAGCAGCAAAGGACCTGGGGCCGCCCCCACACCCCGGGACGGGAACTCACCTTCTCTGAGGCAAGGGCGAGTGTCTACTTTAAAACTACTGCCCCCCCTCCCCGCCGCCGCCATAGTGGAGCCGCCAAAGCCGCCAAATCTGCCGCCGTCGCCACAGCCACCAGCAAGCGAGCTGGCAGGGGTGGAGGTGGCGGAGGAGGCAGGCTCAATCACTGCCGCTACGGCCGCCGCCGCCGCCGCCGCCGCCGCCGCCGCCGCCGCCGCGCAGGCGGTGTAGGAGGAGGAGGAGGGGGCGACAGAGACGGTAGCTTCCTGAGGGGAAGACTCTGCCGCCAGCGGTGCGACTGTGCTCAGCGCCGCCGCCATCGCGGCGAGGCGAGGACAATTCCACTTGCGCCTTGCTCCCGTGAAATCCCATAGCTCCGCCTCCCGTTTAGCCCCGCCCCCTTTGCCCCTCTGGCTTCTGCTTCAGCACAGCCTCATTTTTGCTCCTTTTCCCCGCCAATAAGAACACTTTAGACCCTCTTGCCGCCTCTTTCCTACCCCCACTACTTGGCATCACCCGTCTCACTTCTGTGGGGAAGTGAACATGGCAAAGGGCAAAAAGCGTGAGATGTAAAGGCACGTGGGCCTCTGAGTGAGGCTCTTCCAGTGGAGGAACTCATGTAAAACCAATTCAGAGGGGAAAAAATATCTGGAAAAACCAACTGATTCCACTTACAAAATATATCTAAACTGTATCTCCTGTTTTCCTTTATAGCTGTTAGTACAGAATACAGAAAGCATAATGACATATTTTCATCATGTCCACATAAACAACCGCTTGCCTAACACACTACCTATCTAAATTAAAAACCTGTGACTGCAGTACCCAACCAAAGAACTAAAACAATGATTATTTAATTCTCCTTGTCATCTTTTTTCCCAACTTCACTCCCAGAGAAGCCAATATCTTGATTTACATTTATTGTTTCCTTATATTCTTTCTACATATATTCTTATCACATACATGCATGCCTCACTATATTGTTTAGTTTTGGTTGTTTTCAAATTTCAAGAAAATTTATATCTTTTGTACGTAGCATTTTGGGACTTGTCTCTTTCACCAAATATCTTGTTCCTAAGATTTATCCATAAAACTATAGTTCATTCATTGTCAATGCTGTACAATATCCCGTCCATTTCCTATTGATGGGTATGCATCCTGGTGCATCTGTGCAAAAATGTCTTTCATGTATTCCCTCTTTTCCAGACTCACTTTCATTGCCCTATTTCAAGATCCTGACATCTGTTTTCAGAACTATGACATTTGTCCCTCTGGTCTTCCTTCCTCTAATCTCAATCCTTCCAATATATTTCAGTATTTCTGTCATTTATGACTGACTTCCCATCACTTGTTGGATATTAAAGGTCATGGCTTTCTATTACATCTGTGTTTTTTCCCTTTTTTTTTATCTACATTTCCCTTTTTATTTTTATTTATTTATTTTTAATTTTATGGTTGTTGTATTACATCCATCCCCTTTTTGCTCCCCTCTGTTTCACTCCCCACCCACCTATTCCACCCAAATACAATCCCACCTGTTGTCCATGTCCATGGTTCCTTTATACTAGATTCTTGTCTAAACTGCTCCCCTTCCTTGCCTCTTTCTCCCCCCTACCCTCAACCCCCTTTCCCCTAACCACTGAAGGCCTATTCATTGTATTCATATATTTCGTTCTGTTTTGCTTGTTGTTAGTTTTGTTCATTATTGTCCTGTAATGGGTGAGATCATATGGGATTTGTCCTTCACTGACTGGCTTATTTCACTAAGCATAATACTCTCCAGTCCCATCCATGTTGTTGCAAAGGGTAGGAGTTCCTTCTTTCTTTCTGCTGTATAGTATTCCATTGTGTAAATGTACCAAAGTTTTTTGATCCAATCATCCACTGATGGGCACTTAGGCTGTTTCCAGTACTTGGAAATTGCAAATAGTGCTGCTATGAATATAGGTGTACATAGGTTCTTATGAATTGGTGTTTCAGGATACTTTGGGTATAGACCAAGTACTGGAATTGCTGGATCAAAATGCAGTTCCATTTTTAGTTTTTTAAGGAAGCCCCATACTGTTTTCCACATTGGCTGCACCAACTTGCATTCCCACCAACAGTGCACGAGGGTTCCCTTTGCCCCATATCCTCACCAGCACTTGTTGTTTGTTGATTTGTTGATGATTGCCATTCTGACAGGTGTGAGGTGGTATCTTATTGTGGTTTGAATTTGCATCTCTCTGATGACTAGTGATCTTGAGCATTCTTTCATATGCCTTTGGGACCTTTGTATATCTTTCTCAGTGAGTTGTCTGTTCAGGTCCTTTGCCCATTTTTTAATTGGACTGTCTGTCTCCCTGGTGTTGAGTCTCATTCGTTCTTTATATATTTTGGAGATCAAACCCTTGTCTGAGGTATCATTGGCAATTATGTTTTCCCATATAGTTGGTTCCCTTTGAATTTTGCTTGTGTTTTCTTGAGCTGAACAGAAACTTTTCAGTTTGATATAGTCCCATTTGTTGATTTGTTCTTTCATTTCCTTTGCCCTTGGTGAAGTATCAGTAAACATATTTTTCTGTAGGATATCTGAAAGTTTACTGCCTATATTTTTCTCCAGGGTCTTTGTGGTGGCACTGCTTCTGTTTAAATCCTTTATCCATCTTGAATTTATTTTGGTGTATGGTGTAAATTGGTGGTCTAGTTTTATCTTTTTGCATGTTGCTGTCCAGTTCTCTCAACACCATTTGTTGAAGAGACTGTTTTTACTCCATTGAATGTTCCTTCCCCCTTTGTCAAATATGAGCTGACCATAGATTCCTGGGTTAATTTCTGAGCTCTCTATTCTATTCCATTGATGCAGATGTCTATTCTTATGCCAGTACCAGATAGTTTTGATGACAGTAGCCTTGTAGTATTGTTTCAAGTCCGCTATTGTGATTCCTCCTACCTTGTTCATCTTTCTCAAGATTGCTGTAGCTATTCGTGGGCAATTTTGGCTCCATATAAATTTTTGAAGTATTTTTTCTATTTCTGTGAAGTCTGTTATTGGTATTTTAATTGGGATTGCATTGAATCTGTAAATTGCTTTGGGTAGATGGACATTTGAATGGTTAATTTTTCCCATCCATGAACATGATATATGCTTCCATTTATTCTATCTTCCTTGATTTCTTTCTTCATTGTTCTGTCGTTTTCTGAGTACAGGTCTTTTACCTCCTTAGTTAAGTTTATTGCTAAGTACTTTACTTTTCTTGTTGCTATGGTCAATGGGATTTGTTTTCTCACTTCTATTTCTGTTGTTTCATTATTGGTATACAAAAATGCCTTTGATTTCTGGATATTGACTTTGTACCCAGCTATTTTGCTAAATTTGCTAATTAGGTTGAATAAGTTTTTGGTGGAGTCTATCGGGTTTTGTATGCACACTATCATATCATCTGCAAATAATGACAGTTTGACTTCCTCCTTCCCAATTTGGATACATTTGATTCCTTTTTATTCTCTGATGGCTATAGCTAGAACTTCCAAGACAATATTGTATAGAAGTGGAGAAAGTGGACAGCCTTGTCTCATTCCTGATCTTAGGGGGAAAGCCCTCAATTTTTGCCCATTGAGTATGATGTTGGCTTCAGGTTTCTCATAGATGGCCTTAATGATGTTGAGGTATGCTCCCCCTATTCCCATTTTGCTGAGGGTTTTTATCATAAATGGTTGCTGTACTTTATCAAATGTTTTTTTCAGCATCTATTGATGTGATCATATGGTTTTTGTCTTTCAATTTGTTGATGTGGTGTATTACATTTATTGATTAATGAATATTGTACCATCCTTGCATCCCTGGGATGAAACCCACTTGATCATGGTGTATGATCTTTGTAATATACTGCTGAATCTGATTGGCCAATATTTTGTTGAGAATGTTAGCATCTATGTTCATCAGAGATATTGGCCTGTAGCTTTCTTTCTTACTTGTGTCTTGCCCTGGTTTTGGGATTAGAATAATATTGGCCTCATAGAAAGAGTTTGGGAGTCTTCCCTCTTCCTGGATTTTTTGGTATCGGTTGAGAAGGATAGGAGTTAGTTCTTCTCTAAATGTTTGGTAAAATTCACCTGTGTAGCCATCCGATCTGGGACTTTTGTGCTTTGGGAGATTTTGGATTACTTCTTTAATTTCACTAGTTGTTACTGGCCTATTCAGGGTTTCTGCTTCTTCTGGGTTCAGTTTTGGTAGATTATCCATTTACAGAAATTCAACCATTTCATCCAGGTTGTCATATATTTTGTCATATAGTTGATTGTAGTCATTTCTTACAATCTTTTGTATTTCTGAGGTATCAGTTGTCATTTCTCCTCTGCCAGTTCTGATTCTATTTATTTGGGTCCTCTCTCTTTTTTTCTTGATGAGTCTGCATAAAGGCTTGTCAATTTTGTTTATTTTTTCAAAGAACCACCTCCTGGACCTGTTGATTATTCTAATTGTAGTTTGAATCTCTGATTTACTTAATTCTGCTCTGATCTTGATGATTTCCTGCCTTCTACTTGCTCTGGACTTTGTTTGTTGTTGCTCCTTTAGTTCTTGCAGCTTTATGGGTAAGCTGTTTTTGTAAATTTCTTGTGACCTTTTTAGGAAGGCCTGCATTGCTATAAATTTCCCTCTGAGCACTGCCTTTGCTGTATCCCATAGATTTTGGGCTGTTGTGTGTTCATTGTCATTTGTTCCCAGGAACTTTGTGATTTCATCTTTGATCTCATTGTTAACCCCTTCATTGCTTAAAAGCATGTTATTCAGTCTCCATGAGTTAGAGAATTTTTGGGTTTTTTCCTTGAGATTGGATTCTAGTTTCAAGCCATTGTGATCTGAGAAGATACTCTGTATGATTTCAATTTTCCTGTAATTGTGGTGGCTTGTCTTGTGACATACCATGTGGTCTATCTTAGAGAATGATCCATGTGCATTTGAAAAGAATGTGTATTTTGCTTCTTTGGGGTAAAAGACTCTGTATACATCAGTTAGATCCATTTCCTTTAGAGTGCTGTTCAATGCCACAACAGCTTTGGGGATTTTTTGTTTGGAAGATATGTCCATTGTTGAGAGTGGGGTATTAAAATCCCCTACTCTTAGTGTGTTGCTCTCTGTATCTTTCTTAAAGTCCTCGAAGATTTTCCTTATATATTTTGGAGCTCCTACATTGGGTGCATATATGTTTACCAGAGTTATTTCTTCTTAATGGATTGTTCCCTTAAGTATTATATAATGTCCTTCTTTGTCCCTTTTTATGGCCTTCATTGTAAAATCTATTTTTTATGAAATCAGTATTCCTACTCCAGCTTTTTTGTGTGTGTGCATTTGCTTGATATATATTTTTCCATCCCTTCGCTCTCAAACTGTGTTGATATTTTGTTTGAGGTGGGTCTCTTGAAGACAGCATATATGTGGGTCCTGTTGTCTTATCCATTCAGCTACCCTATGTCTTTTGATTGGTGCATTTAATCCATTTACATTTAATGCTATTATTGATTGATACTTATTCATTGCCATTTTCTCCCTTTGTGTCTGTATTCCTCTTTGGCTTTCTCTGTTTCTTCATTTTATTTATTTATTTTTAAAGAAGACCCTTTAGCACTTCTTACAATGCTGGTTTGGTAGAGATGTATTCTTTTAGTTTGTTTTTGTCTGGGAAACTCCTTATTTCTCCTTCTATCTTGAATAAGAGCCTTGCTGGGTAGAGTATTCTTAGTTGCAGGCCTTTGTTTACCATTACTTGAAATACTTTTTGCCATTCCCTTCTGGCTTGAATTGTTTCTGTTGAATAATCATTTGATAGCCTTATTGGAGCCCCCTTATATGTTATTTGTCATTTCTCTCTTGATGCTTTCAGGATTTTCTCTTAGTCTTTGAAATTTGCAATTTTAATAATAATGTGCCTTGGTGTTGGTCTTTTTGGGTTGATCTTCATTGGGACCCTCTGTGCTTCCTGAACTGGATTTATGTTTTCACTCATCATGTTAGGGAAATTTTCTATCATGACATTTTTGAACAGGTTTTCCATTCCTTTCCATTCCTTTTTTCTCTTCTCCTTCTGGTATCCCTATGATACGGATGTTGTTACGTTTCATGTTGTCCTGCAGATCTCTTAAACCCTCTTCAATCTTGTTCAGCCTTTTTTCATTCTCTTATACGGTCTTGGAGTATTTGTCTACATTATCCTCCAACTCGCTGATCCAGTTCTCTCTTTTTTTTATTAAAAATTGTGTCTTTATTGTTTTTTTTTCTTTTAATTTTATTGTT
>PVIW01013031.1:0-29277 GCA_004026585.1 Noctilio leporinus | reverse complement strand
CTTTCATTTATAGTGACTTCAATAGGGTTATGTTTTAAATCACTTCTCTTTAATGACAAACTTTTAATGTTTCTTGCAACTCTGATTAACTGTGCCCTTGTCCAGACCAGAATTGCAAGACCCACTTATGCCTCCAGTGGAAATAAATAGCCTTCAGCATCTATCAGCTGGGTCTTTCAACAGAGGGTGGTGCTTACACTCTTGGCAAGCATGACCCTTTGCAGCCCTAGCCAGGATCAGACTTACCACCCTGATTTGGAAGAGTGGCTGGTGGTCAGAGGAGTTGGGCAGGAGGGCAAAGGCCTGGATGTTTATCACTGGCATGAAGGTCACATTTCCAGAGGTGAACCTGAAGAATGGAGCTGATTCAGGTGACACTTCAAGCTCTAGCTCCATATCGGGGTACAACCTGGCCAGCTGGAGAAAGAGGGCAGAGACTCAGGGAAGGGCATAAGACAAACAGAAGGACCCTGAGCTGTGTTGAAAAGGCTAGATGGATGGATTCCTAAGGTCCAAATCTCTAAGTGCCTGCAACAAGCAGCAGAAATATCACACAACAGGGCAATTATACTTTCCAGAATTCCTTTCCAATAGACATCTGTTGAGGTTGGAAAGGTCACTCTGATGAAATGCCTGAGATGGGTGGTATACCCCAATGGACACGTTCCCATAACAGTGGGTGGTCACCGTACTTCCTTTTGTGCTGGCCCAAATTGTGCAAGTTTGGGGCTGAGCTGAATTGCCTGGTTCAAGAGAGAGGAGGCTGAGTGCTCTTCTTCACTCTGCTGCTGCCTGCTTTCAGCTATGCTCTACATAAACATCAAGCAAATATCCGTTATCAACCCAGCCCCAAATGATCAGCCTGCCCAACATTTGTGCCCTTAAGGATCCTGTGTATTTGCACTGGCTGAATGCTATTGTTTCCTATTGACCCAATAAATCATTGGGGCAGATACTGTTATCATCCCCACTTGACAAATGAGGAAACTGAGATCCTACAAGATTGAGGTCTGAAGATAGAAAACAGCAGAGCCCGGATTTGAACGTAGGAGATCTGAGTCCAGATCCTCCATTTACACCACAAGGAGTCAGAGAATGGTGAGAATTTTGTACACAAAAAAATTAACAACTTTTATCTTTACCCACTGTTCTGGAGAGAAAGTCTATGCATAGCTCAAATATAACCTCCACATTTGGCCTAGGTCAGGGGCTTCTGTAATGAGTGGGCAGACATTTTACCTGAGGAATCAGTGACTCCAATGATTTGGTGTGCAGGTGAGTGGGAAAGTCCAAGGGAATCTGCAGCAGATGAGGCAGGAAGCTGCTTGAGAAGCAGGACATCATGGTGGTGAGAGGCATGGCCTCGGATGTCAGACAGCTTGAGTTCCACCATGCTTTGGCTGAGTGATTGCCCACAAGCTGTGTTAGGTTCTGTATCTGTAAAACGTGGGTGATAATAGCACTTGCTGTACAGATGTCCAAGGATGGAATTAGATAATAGGTGGATAAAAGCACCAAGTGCAGTGCCTGGAACATACCAAGTACTTAATAAATGTCTGTTATTTATTATTTTTCAGGATGCCCCCTTAAAGGGCCAATGAGGACTGTTCACCATCAAAATCTGGATTTATCTGGATTTATCTGGATTTAATGTGCTTCTAGACATGAACTCCCCATGGTGTCCTTCTTCACCCACCCCATGAATGCTGATCTTTCAGCTTGGGAAACACTGCCTTTGGCTGTCCATAGCCCACCTTCCTTGATCTCTCTTCCCTTAAGATTCCCACTATTTACCTTGGCAGTTTCCAGAGAACTTATCATAGTATCAGCTTATGGAGAACCCCCAACTTGCAGAGATCCCCCAGGGCTTCAGATGAAAGGAACATTCCCAGGTAGATTGTGCTAGGGAAGAGAAAGCTGGCTAATGTCTGAAAAAGAAGAGCTCTGAGCACCTTTCTCCAAAGGTATTTCTTAAATAACAATGGTGGGCGGTGCATAAATATTTTGTTGAAGGAAGAATTTTTAAAAGAACAGGGATTACTGTGTTTCTATAACAATGGAAGGAATGCAAAGGTCTTGCCCCAGGACATGGTCAGCTAGATAAGGAGACATCAAGGACTCCTGGTGGTTCATTAAAAATAGGGAGGGTAAGGAAAGTTTAACCTGTGCTGTGATTATAAAAACAAGTCAAGGAAGTTTGCTGGCTTCAAAGGAAGTGTAGAAAATTCTCATGGCCAGATTCCCATCTGGGGTCCTCTGATCACAGCATAGGAGCTTTTATGTACCCAGCATTCCCAGTTTTCCGGTCAGGTCTTATAGACTTAACCTGGCCTGTGCTGGTCTCCATGCCCCACTGCCGCTTTGGGAGGACCTCAACATCGGCTCTGGAGGTGCACTGCTCAAACACCCTTGAAGGGGATCAGTGGAGAGTAGCACAGCTGGCAGGTAGCCTTCCTCCTGCCCCCTGCCACAGCCTCACATTCAGGTCGCACATCACTTATGCTGAGGCCACACCCTCCCAGATGGCTCCCAGCCCCTGCTGAGCACCGCTGGGGTGGCAGAGCTGGACAACCTTGTCCAGTCACTGCCAGGATCTGAGGCAGTAATATATATAAGCAAAAGATGGAACAACAGGAAAGGTTGCCACCACCCCATTTTTCATTTTTCCCAGTGGCATGGCACCTTTGAGGGTTGGATATACCAGTGCAGAGGAGGCAGGAATGCCATCTTATTGCCAAGAGAGCCCTGAACAAAAGGCTCCTGCTGTTTTATGGGCCCAGGGGGAAGAGGTGGAGGAGAAGGGGAAGGGCCAGGTGTAGACACTGAGTACTGAGGCTGGAGAAAACTGAGACTTCTAGAAAGGAGTCTCAGCAGAGGCACCAGCACAGTATCTTGGCTGAGGTTCCCCCTTTTGCCCCTCCATAAACAGAACTCCAAACAGAGGTGTCTAGGCCACCAGTGCTGCTACGTCAGTCTGGGGCTTGGGGGTGAGTGTGGATGTGGGGATACGGGCTTGAGGCCCTGACTACAGCTCCTTCTGGAGATGGACAAGCCCTGGCCCTGCTCCAGGTCTGGTCTGGTGAGAGGGCCAGGGAAGGCCTGTGTAATTGCCTATGGTCAGGTCTGAAAAACCACATGTAAGACGTTGGCCTGCAGCTGACTCCTCACGCTTCTGCCTGACGTGCGTGGCCCTCTTCTCAGAAGCAAGCTTTGCTCTTGCCCCATCAGCTTGGCTGAGAGCTTCACAGGAGCATGTCCCCCTGCTCTGCCTGCCTTCCCTTTCCCTCCACAGGTGTCAGGCCTCCATCACAGCCTGAGGGCTCTTCCATCTCCCCCTCCTCCTCTTCACTGTCCTTCACAGGTGTTTCCCTAGAAAAACTCCTGTAAGTCTGATGCTGCCTTGCCATCTGCTGCTTGAAGGACCTGTGACAACACACCAGGTCTGCCTGATCTTTTGAAATACTGCTAACAGAGCTGATACGTATTTGTGTGTCAGACACCACACTCTTTACAATCTCTCATGGAACCCCTGGGGTCCATGTGCTCAGACAGGGAAACTGAGGCACAGTCTGGCTTTGAACTCATGTCGGGCAGGCTCCAAATTCCCCTAGCTTCATAGGGCTCCCACAATGGGTCTACAGTCCTACATGATGCTCTCCCCTGTTTACCCCCAGCCTCCTCCGTCCCCTACTTACATGCTCATTTCGGATGGTGAAGTTCATGTGCCCAGACTGGTGGTAAACCCAGCTGGCTGTGTTGAAGACATATTGGGAGACTGCAAAGTAGACCATGAGGTCATGTTCCTGGGGTAGCTCCATGGGTGGAACCTTAAAGGGGACTGGAGAATGCTGGATGAAGCCAAAGAATTTACTCTGGAGACAGAAGGACACAGCAGTCACTAAGGGTTCCTACTGGAGTGGGTGTCAGGCAGAGGCCACCTTGCCTGAGATGGTGACCAGGGTGGTTGGGTCCAGGGTCCTGAAAGATTCCCTCTGGCCCCATAATATCTAGGTCCTGACAGCTGCCTGAAATCCCTCTTCTGGTGGGGTGCTACGCCCTGTGTTCTCCCAGGCTTGGGACAGGGACAGGAAGCACGGCCAGCAGTGAAAAGCAGGGACTCTGGAGCTTCACTGCATGGGTCTGCTTCCTCGTCTGCCTGCTGCTTCCCAGCTCTGCCATCACGCCCCAGTCACCAACTGCCTTGTGCCCCAGCTTCCTCACCTGTACCGTGGGCATGATGCTAACAGTTCCTACTTCCCAGAGGGAGTCTGACAGTTAGAGAAGGTAGTATTGAGCAGCATCTGGGACATAGTAAGAGGCGGGTAAGTGTTGGTTAAATAAGTACAAGTGGAAGGGGTGGCACCCAGGGCCTGGCTCAACCCACAGGGCAGTTGTGGGAGACACAGGACTGGAGAGGGGGTGTCACTAGCTCCCTGTTGCTGTTGTGACAGAATGACCTGCATCTCAGTGGATTAAAACAACACAGATTTATTTCCTTCCGTTTCTGGAGTCAGATGCCAAAGCACAAGATGTTGAGGCTGGGCTGCTTTCAGAGGCTTCAGGGGTGAATGTGTTTCCTCATCTTTTCTACCTTGTAGGGGCTCCTGCGTTCTCTGGCCTGTGGATCCCTCCCTCACATCACTTCTTGCTTCACTCCAGCTTCTTGCTCCCATTGTCACATTGCCTTCTGCCCCTTACCTCCTACACCCCCTTTTACAGGGATCCCCATCATTGCAACAGGCCAGGATACTCTTGTCATCAATTTAATCATACCTGCAAAATCCTTTGCCAAGTCAGAGAACATTACCAGATTTTGAGGGTTAGCACAGGGACATTTTAGGGAGCCATTCCTCAGTCTTCTATAGGTGGAGGCAGCTAGTGTCAACAATGCTGCCCTTATGTAGGCTACGTGCCAGGCACTTGCTAAGCATTTCATACACATCTCACTTAAATCCTTTAGCAACTTTATGAGGTAAGGTCATTATTACTCCAATTTAATAGAGGCTCAGAGAGGCTAAGTAATTCCCCCAAGGTTCCCCACCATGTAAGTGACAGAGCCAGGGTTCAAGCTCAGGTCTACTGGACTCCAGACAGATTTACCATGTTGGTTCAAGGACCTTGTTTTAGGTTGTGCTCCCCGGTGCTGAGTACCACTCCTGCCCACTGTGGACCCTGGTCCAGGATGGGGATCAACAGGCAGATGAGCAGGAGAGGGAGGGCGGGAGCTGACTCTGGGAGGTGCAGCTGGTTCCCTGCCAGCCCTCAGCTCCGAGGACCCTTTCCCACAGCCCCTTACCTTGAAAGGCATGTCCAGGCCTTGGGAGGTCACGTGGGGAGCTCCCACTAAACGGTAGTCAATGCGAGCAACCTCATCAATCCTGAAGGTGACTGTGCAATGGGAAAGAGGCCACATTGTGAACAGGGCAGCTACACACAGTTGTGCAAGTTGCACACTACACAACTCCAGGGCTCTCCTTTCACACAGGCTGCGGCCTTTGGAGAGTGGAAATGGGCTGGGGCATGTCCACGCTACCTTCAGTCTCAGAGTACTTCATTCATTCGTTCTTTCGTTAATTCCTTGACTCATTCAATGTTTATTGAGAACCTGTTGTTTGCCAGGAGTAATGCAAGGAGCTGATGAATCAGCTAAATGAGGAAGTTACTGTCCTCATGGATCTCAGAAGTCCAGAGGAGGAAATAATCAAATACTCAAAGAAATAAATGTATCATTGCAAGTGGGTTAGATGTTAGGTAGCCTAAGTTCATAGGATGATGCCAGCCACGTAATAGGGAGTAAAGAAGTGGATGACAATTGAGTTGGAAAGGAAGTCTGAAAAGACTTCCCAGGGGAGGTATCCCTTTGGTTGAGATCTAAAGGAAAAGCAGTGTTGACTGGGAGAAGGGGGATAACTGTGGGAGAAAAACACAGGCAGAGGGAATGGCATGGGTAAAGATCTTGTAACATTATAGAGCACTGTATATTAGAGGGACTAAAAGGGACCAGAGTGGCTGGCAGAGTTGGGGAGGGGAGCACGATAAAGCTGGAGACAGGGGGTGTGGTCTGGGTCAGACCATGCAAGGCCTTGTCTCCCCCAGCTGGGCTCAGCATTCTGAGAGTCAGAGGAATCTTTGAGAGATTTCAAGAAGAGAAGGAGACCTGACTTGATGTGTGATTGTAAAAGGCCCCTGTGGCAGCCAGGGGTGCAGGGCTAGGAGGGCCCCCAGCCCTACACAAGGAGCTCAGAACACCCCTGTTTTGTAAACACAGCCAGTACAGAGCCAGCATGTGATTCTCCAATGTATTCCTAATTTTCTGCCCACCTCGTGCTCCCCGCAGGTTTCTGAGTCACCACCCCTGATCACCATAGAGAACAGACAGACCCTCCCACCCCCAAAAAGGTGGCTGCCCCATAGCTACTTCTGTGTAGTGTGTACTTGTGTGTAGTGTGAGGGAGGATAGAGGTACTCCAAGGGGAAGGTTCTGTCAGGGCTCAAGATGGGGTGATGCTCCTAGGGGTATGAGGTGCCATGGCATCTGATGGCACCCAGTAAAGTGGGGAGGGGAGAACTCCCAACCTGGCAGAGTCCGGAGATAGGGCTCCAGGTGTGAGGCCGTTGACTGCCTGACTATTTCGCATATCTGCCAAAAGTGGGTGAGAAAACCAGGTGAGTTTTTCCGTCTGCCCTCCCCCCAAACCCCCACCACACTGGGAACGTTGTGTTATATCCCCACCTTGGATAAATATGTGAGGGGAGGGAGAGTATGGTGAAAGGGAGAAGAGACCTTCCCCCCCCCCATCAACTCTTGGTCATTCATTGTCTCATTTGGGCTGGCCTCTCACAGAGGTGGGCCCAGCTTAAGTTCCTAGACTTCTCTGGAACCCAGCACTGCCCTGGGGTCTGCTACCTGTCCTGGTCCTCTGGGGGCTGAGTGGCCAGAAGTGCAGTAGTAAATGCTTATGTTAGAGAGCAGAGGGACAAGGTAGAAGCGCTTCCAGGTGCAAGAGGCAGCTCTGGAATCAGAGGCTCCACCGCCCCATTCCCAGGCCCCTTTGCTTCCTTTTCCTACTGAGGTTTCTGGCCATCAGTGAATCCATAAAGGGGCGCGGTCCCTGGTCTGCAGGCAGCACTAACTATGAGGGCTTCTAAGCAAAGCCAAGGGAGGGTTCACTGATTTACTCTTTGTAGACCAAGAATTACAGCTCGGGGGATCCCAGATGCTTTTAGTCTTGCAATTTCCTAACTTCAGCTATTGCAACACCATCTCTGATTCTCCAGGCTGTGTGTCAGTTTGCCCAAAGATACACTAAGGGTAGAGGGAAGAGGACCAAGGCTTTTTCCAGGGTTGGGAGATACTGAGGGTCAACTTCAGTTATTCTCAATATGATGCATTTTGTGGGGAGGGGTCTTATTTAAGAAACATTTCCCCATCCTTAATAAGAGAATGATATTGTAAGCTTTCTCTTAAAAAAACCTATGGATTTGTTTTGGCATTTAAATCCTTAGACCCCTGGGAGTTGATTTTTGTGTGTAATGTGAAGGAGGGATCCAGTCACTCCCCCATATCTCTCTAATACTGTCTACAGCAACATAGCCAACACCTTGGCAGTTTCAAATGCCAATGCAGCATATGTGACCATAGAAACTGAGGAAAGCCTTTAGGTTTGTCTTTACACAACAGATGAGCAAATTCAAATGGTAGCCTACGTGAGAGACCAGGCTGTTCCCAAATATCAGTATACCCCGGCCAAGAATCCTTAACTTCAAAATGTAAGGTGAATTGTCTGCACAGAGTGGAAAACCCCCTACACTGGCCGGGATGGTGGTATGGTGTGTGTGTGTGCGTGTGTGTGTGTGTGAGATTGAACTCAGACATTTGCGCTGTTTGTTCAGGCTTTGCTGGCTGGGTTTAGCAGAAGGCTTTGAGATTAAAAGGAAGGCCTAGAAGCTAAACCTCAAAATTTGCATACCTCCTCCAGCCTCAGCAAACCAGGGGAGGTGGAGACAGAAAAATCCCAACAGACTGCAGCCAGCAGCCTGATTGCTGGTAGCTCTGACGCCATGGTGGGCATTTCCCTTTCCCGGGTTCAATGAACCCTTCCCTTCCCTATCGCCTGGTCTCGGACTGTTCTCCTTGGGTAAGGCACTGTGTGACACAAATCTGCACATCCTTTGTTTACCTTTTGTTCCAAGATATTTTTTAAATTATTTTCAATTTTTTCACGGAAGACATTCAGGAGCCAGCTGGAGAAAGGAGGAAAGAGGGTCAGGATCCCCTTTATAATTGAGACTCTTAAGAGGAAGGCTACCCATGGATTTGACCTTTCTTGTGTTATTTTAAGAAGGGAGACACAGCCAGGTGAATTTAATCCAAGGGTAACCCTTGAATATTGACATACCCTCACCCTTCAGGTTGGTAAAAAACTACATCTTTGATAATATGATGTGTTGGCAGCAGTGGGAGGAAATAGACACTTTTATTTTATACCCAGCTAGTGAAAGCAGAAACTAGCTTACCCTTGGGAGGGCAATTTGGAAGTATAAATTAAAATGACAAGATGCACATACCATTTAAGAGTTTATGCTATAATTTATTTCAAAATGATACGATGCACAAGGTTACCTTTTGTAACATTGTAATAATACTGAGAGGCTGGAGAAAAAAATCCCTCAAACTAAAAAGAAAGTCAGTCAAAAACCTTCAAACTAAAAAAATCGATCAATTAATCAATGGAGGACTAATTATTGCATTTTAGTGTCTTCATATACTGAAGTATTTTGCAAATGAAGCTCTTGTGTTCAGGTCTGGAAACACTTGCAAAGGCATAGTTGTAAGACAAGCTAGGGATATAACGCTCTCAATAGCATGCTACCATTTGTGTTAAAATAAAAGTAAAATAGCTCTGGCTGGTGCGGCTCAGTAGATTTTGAGTGCCAGCCTCTAAACCAAAAGGTCGCCGGTTTGATTCCCAGTCAAGGTGCATGCCTGGGTTGCAGGTCAGGTCCTCATTGAGGGGCGTGCGGAAAGCAACCAATTGTGTCACACATTGATGTTTAAAATATAAGTAAATAAATAAATACAAATAAAATAGTCAACTGTTCAGGTGTAGACTCTCAGGAATGAGACATTAGGCACCGTTAATATCGGTTGCTCTGGCAAGGAGAGCTGGCTGGTGAAGGAACCCGAGTGGAGAAATACTTTTTTCACCCTGTGCTCTTTGCACTTTTTGAACTTTGAATGACACAAATAAATTACCTATTCAAAAACGTTTACATTTTTTAAGGTATAATAAGAACAGTAAGAGCTAGTTTATTCTCTGTACCCTGCAAAATCCACCAAGCAATTTACCTGGCTGTTTAGCAATTAGTTCTTCACTCACTCATTCGCTCAGCAAACATGTGCTGAGCCCCCCCTACCGGCTAGGCTCAAGCTAGGTGTTGTGGGACATCGCTGAATGACCTCTCAGAGCTCACGCTGGGGGTCCAACCCACTTCCGGTAAAGCTGCCCACTGAGAGCCTCTGCCAGCTGATAGACAGCGCTCTGAGGATGGTGGCCCAGAACAGAGCTGCTCACACTATGTTCTCACCTGGGGGTGAGGGTGAGAGGCTGTGGGAAATAAGTGAAGTACGTTGTTGGAAATAGTGGTATTACTCCTGGTAAAATGTTTTCTCAGATAGTTTTCTTTACCATTCCGTGGTTGCTGATTGAATGATTAGTGGAATGTATTAGAAATGTTCGTGTTATAAGTTGGTGTGGTGACACGGGACACAAGTGCTTCCTGTGGTTGTTTAGAAGCATCCCAGGGGCTGACAGCTGCAGGTGCTTTTCTCGAGCTTTCTTCCTCTCTGGCTTCTGGTTGTTTTGGCCAATGAGAGGCACAGTAGGAAGGGGAGAGAGAGTGCGGGTACCTGCACCCTGCCTGCTACATGGCTACATTCCTATCCCGGGGCCCTTCTCCAAGGTTCCAGCTCTTTCTAGGCTCTGGTAATACCCTTCCCTTCCCTCTTACCTTCAACCCTAGTAGTGGTGACAGCTCCCTGCTGTTCCTAGTCTCCCATGAATATTCTCTTCATTAGATTCTTGTCACTTAAGCCTCTTGAATTACCTTGGTTTCCTGCCAGGAGCTGAGTGATCCAGTGCCAACCCAAATGGTTGCCTTGGAGACTGCCATCATTCATTTGAAATTCACTGAGCATTCATTCCAGGAAAGTCCCTTTGGAATACTGGATTGCCATGAAAGGCAATCTTATCCAGGGGTGAGCAAACTTTCCTTAAAGGGCCAGATAGTAAATATTTTTGGTATTGCATGCTATGTGTGTCTGTTGCAACTTCTCAGTTCCACCGGTGCAGTGCTACAACAGCCATAGACCGCTGTACACAAATGAGTGTGGCTGTGTTGCAATGAAACTTGATTTAGAAAGACTGGTGGCTGACTGGATTGGGCCCAGAGGCTTTAGTTCACTGACCTCTGGCCATCAGGGACATCCCCTAGATGAGCTGGAGGCTGAGGCAGTTCTGCCCACTTCCAGCAAGTGTGTGGGGTGACTTACCTTAGGTTTCCAAAAAGGTGAATGCTGACAGAGCCAATGGAACTGCTGCAGTGGGCCACAGAGGCTGTGGGTCTTCCAGACTGGTCTTTGCCCAAGTTCAGAGAAGTCTGGATGGAAATGTGATCCACTCTCAAATCAAAAGTCCCGTGTAAGGTGCTGGTTGGGAGAAATGAGAACCATGTGGTGAATAATCAGTCACCTCCAGAAAGAGGAGCCAGAAGTTAGGAGGCTCAGGTTAATCTTCTAGTTCACCATTAACGAGCTGTGTATCCTGAGCCATGGTAACCTAAGAATAAAAAGGACTTTCAAGGTTAAAAGTAATAAGCATTTACTTGAGATCAATAACAATAGCTATTAAGGAATTGTTGATAATGCAAAAGCCCAAATAATATTTCAATTAGGAGACAAAAGCAATGGGTATTTATGAGAAAGGGAAGGGGAACAATTACATAAATAGGAGGACGGTTTTTCTATTAGTAAAGATATAACAGTGATATTCTTTTTTTAAAGATTTTATTTATTTTTAAAAATATTTTATTTATTATTATTATTTTTTTTTTAGAGAGAGGGGAAGGGAGAAAGGCAGAGATGGAGAGACATCAGTGTATGGTTGCCTTTCACCTGCCTCCAGCTACGGACCTGGCTGGAGACCTGGCTTGCAACCTGGTCATGTGCCCTGGCTGGGGAATCGAACCAGCAACCTTTGGGTTCACAGGCTGGTGGGTTATCCACTGTGCCACCAGCCAGGGCCTGTTAATTCTAAACAATGTTTTTAATTTTCAGTCCAGGAGTCATTAGCCTGGTAGTCATCATTTCTGCTTTTTTGTTATCTTTGGAAACAGTTCTTTGGGGCATTAGGTTAGGCCCAGTACAGAGGTAATGTTGCCCTGTTTTAACATTGCAAAGGTTAAAACATAAGACATGCTCGGCAGTTTCTCTGTCATGGCAGCTCTGACTCCATTTTCAATTGACAGCTAGTGTTTACTGAGTATCTTCTCTGTGCCAGGTACACTTCAAGTACCTTAAATCTGTTTTTTAAATTTAATCCACAACTACATTTGAGATAGTTCTGTCCTTTATAGCCTGGATATTTAAGAATCCAGAAATAACAATAATAATAAAATTTAAAAAATAAAGAATCCAGAAGCTCATGGTGGGAGCACATGCCCTTGCCCAGAGCTGAGAGACATCCTAACCGAATTACTACTTACATGAAATCCTTTTTCACCTTCCAGTTCCCACTGACTGAAATGGAGTTATTGGACAGGGAGGCCGTGATACCTTGCCCCGGGTGTGGACTCAAATCGGAGTTCCCCAGTTGGAAGCTCTGGACTCTCAGCCTAAGGAAGGAAGGCAGACAATTAAACCCAGGAAAACTAGGACCACATCAGTCGTCTGAATAAGTCCCCAGCCTCTCGAACTCTGTCAGATTCATTGACTTGAACCACAGAGGACAAACCACAAAGGAAGCCTTCCCCACCTTCAAGACCAAAGGCTTTCCTAACCTCTATGACACCAACCCCCATCAGCTGCATCTGTCTGTCCGCCTCACTTGACCCTCACCACTGACCCTCACCACCCGAGGACCCTATGAGCTGGTTTCTCATTACATATCTGGTTTCCAAAGATGGCACCTGTGCTTCTCCAAGAGGCAGCTTCCTCTTTCTGTTCCCCGCACTTCAAACACTGTTCAGAGCTCACAATTTAGATCTGAGATCAACCACTGGTGATCTGTGGGCCATACATATGATTGATATGCAACAGGTAGGCTTTTCCTATAGTATTCTTAAAATTTGAACCAGCTGCCAACATTTTATTTTATTTTAAATATTTTATTCATTATTTTTAGTAAGAGGGGAAGGGACAGAGGAAGAAAGGGGGAGAAACATTGACGTACGGTTGCCTTTTACCTTTCTGTAGCTGGGGACTTGGCTAGAGACCTGGCTTGCAACCTGGGTATATACCCTGACCCAGAATCTAACTGGTGACCCTTGGGTACACAGGCTGGTGCTCAACCCACTGAACCACGTGAGCCAAGGCCAGTTGCCAAAATTTTAAAATGAGAACATTTCATTGTAAAAATAAAAAGGAAAAATTAAACTAGAATTCTGGCTTCTCTCGATAAAGTCCAAAGCCAATGCTCTTCATTCTTTACATCATCAGTCAATTACAGTGAGTAGCAGCTGCCCTTTTAAAAGGAGCAGATGTCCTTCAGGTGAACATTGCCCTGGTCATTTGCCTATTTGGTCTCAGGTTCATTCACCACCCCACCCCCCCTTTTTTTTTTTTATTCCGACCCATGTTAGATGGGACTGGCCTCTGAAAACTACATTTCCCAGGACCCTTTGGTACTGGCTTACAGTTAGGTTTGGCCAGTGGGAAGCACTGTGGAGAGATGAGTAGATAGGAAAAGGGGAGAAGCCAGGGTAGCCCCTCTCTTTCTCTACCTAAAATCTGTTTTGGCGGTGGTTACATTTGCACATAGGGGCCATCTCCTGCCAGACATGATCTTGGCTCCTACTTTGAGGTCCTGGCTCCTGTGTGTGTTAATATCTTCCTTCCCTTTTTTATCTCTCTAGCTCTAGGGGTGTTAATGACCTTTTGCTGTGAATTTCTGGGTTGCTACATCATCCCCTTTTTGGCTTTTCAGCTCTTCTAATCCCTTTGAGTAAAATTCCCCATCTAAAGTTCCCTTCACTGAAGTTCGTGGTGTGGGTTCTGCTTTCCTGACTGGTCCCTGGTGGATATAGTCATGCTGCCTGGTACACTCACCTACGTTCCCCACTCCCCTGCGGCCATTTGAGTTTTATGACTGTTGTCAGATCAACACTTAGGAGTTCCCGCCTGGAACAGTCATTGAATCCTGCTCTGTCTGATCTGGCTTCTAGTAAAGAGGCCACAGACATTCAAAACTCAGTCCCTGCCTTTGAAAAGCTCACAGTTGGTGGCAGACATGAATGAGTTAACAGACCACAGTAATCTGTGAGACAGGATGTGAGAGGTGGTTTAGGGCTATGGGAAGAAGCATTGCCCTCTAAGTAACATGGCCTGGATAGTGTGCGCGTGCAAACATGTGTGTGCAAATTTAAAATAGCTCTTTTTTTACCCCTGCATTCAGGAAATTGTCTCCAGAGACTTGGGGAGGATTCCAGGAGGCAGCCCTTTCTATCAGTGATCCCCAAGGGCTTCTTCTGCACACTGACGAGGCTGGGGAAGAAAAATCCATGCAACCAAGGCTTGGATGTAGAAAGACTAAGGAGGGAGGCCTCCAAGACTGAATATGTGAAAGCTGTAGGGAGACTAAGGTCAGTTAAGGCTTTTGGGGAGAGAGATGAGGAAGCAGGACTTGTTCACCAAGGCCCATGAGCCCCCTGCTCTGTTCCTCAATGGGGATACGTGAGGATGCTATCCTCAAGAGAGAGCACACAAATAAAATGTGAATAGGTCCCAGAAAGACTCTAAATCCTTGATTAGAGACCCCTAACAGGCTCTGGAGAGACGGATGACATGCCTCAAGCAGGTCCCTAATCTGGGCAATCAGGAGAGTGCCAGGGAGCAAAAATCCAGGATCATTCTCTGCAGGACTGACCTAGAGGCTGGTGAATGGTTTCCAAGGAAAAACAGCACCTTTCAGAGGCCCCACAAGAGCTGGCTATGGTCCCTTTTCTTTCAGTCCAATCAATGACCCATGTTTATCTCCTTCCCCCATGACCTTAGGTCCCCATTCTTCCTCCTCCACTGCCCCTGTAAAGAAGAATGCGGACCTCACCTCCACATATCATAGCTCACACTTCCAATCCACTTGGTACTGAAGTTTCCTGAGAAGTCAGGCAAGTTGGTGGTGGACAGCTTCTTCCTCAGGGCGGCCATTCCATATTGGCGGGCTGGGGACAAATAGAGAGAGTTGCTCATTCACTTGGGGGAAGCTAGACATAACACTCCAGTGGCCAGGCTGAGGGACCACAGAGACTGGGACTGAATGCAAGATTCACCGCTTACTATTGGCCTAATCCCAAAAAAGGCCCTTAAATGCCCTGAGCCTCAAGTTCCCTCACATCTAAGTGGTAATAATAATAACAATACCAACCTGAACCTGAGACTGAAATTAGATCATGAACTCAAAGTGCCTGGTAAATGGCAATCACTGTTACTTATTCCTTCAAGCAGATCTTGAAAGCTAGAAACAGGTGATGGAATATAAGGTGGCTTTCAAGGAATCATTTTCTGCAGTGTGGTCAAACCTTAGGGTTTTTGCACATGTTAACAGGCCACAGTTACCTATTATTGCTTTGGCAATATGCAACAATGCAGATTCCCAGGCCCAATTCATTCCATCTTAGGTGGATCTTCAGAATTGTGTCCCAGGTATTCTAAAGTGAGTGGTCTGCAGACCACCTTGGGAAAATTGCTGATCTAGTCCTACCCTTAACCTCTGGTAATGCAAGATGAGGAAACTGAGGCCCAGAGGTGATATACCCAAGGTTTCTAAGCCAGGCAGGGGTACAACCTAAGCCTGTGATGATTTTTTAAATCCTGGTTACACCACTCTGGTAGATAACAATGGGCCCCAGAAGAATGACTAAATTCACTTACCATATTCCAGGCCTTTTCTGGTGATTCTGGCCACAAACCCAGGATTACGAGCCCCTCCTCCAAGCCTGGAGACCCCAGCCAGCAGCAGAAGGGCCACTACCACACAGCATGGTCTGGCCATCATCTTGTCCTCAGCTCCTTCCTGGGCAAGGGGCTGGTCGGAGACTCTGTGTAGGAGCCTCCCTCACTGAAGGTGACAGCAGAGGCTGGGGTGCTTATAAAGCCAGGGGCCAGATGAGGAACTGAGGCATCTGGGAGTGAGGGCGGGGCCGGTTCAAGGCTTTGGGACAGCCTGAGTTTCAGCAACTTGAGATAGGAAGAGGTTGCTTATGAAAGCATATGCGGTTGATTTCTGGCCTGAGAGGACTAGAAATGGTGCTGCAATTTCTAGCCTCTTTCTCTTCCAAGCATGGCTTGGAGCCAAAGGGGCCTCCCCATCATGTCTCTGTAGCCGAACGCTTTCCATTTGTTCCCGTTATCGACACACGGAAACCTCATCCTGGCAGTGAAGGCCCCCACGACATGGCTGAGATGCACTTCTCCCATGAGACCCTCCCCTGTCCCAGCCGGCCGAGTCTTCTCTCTGCCTCTGGGGGACTCTGCTGTTCTCCACTCACATCCAGCCAGACCATCTCAGTTCCGTCTGCAAATACAAAAAACAGGTTTTGCCACTCTAGGCTCCAGCAACTTGGATTTCCTCTTCCCTATGTTTCTGTATTTGTTTTGTTTTGTTTTTAGCATTGTACTTATTAAGGCCTGGCTGGTGGCACAGTGGATAAAGTGCCAGCCTGTGAACCCAAAGGTCGCTGGTTCAAATCCCAGCCAGGGCACATAACCAGGTTGCAAGCCAGGTCTCCAGCCAGGTCCGTAACTGGAGGCAGGTGAAAGGCAACCATTCACACATGTTTCTCTTACTCTCTGCCTCTATCCCTTCCCCTCTCTAAAAAATAATACATAAAATCTTAAAAAATAAAACAAAACAAAAAAAATCATGATATTTTATTTATGTATTTTTAGAGATAGGGAGATAGATTTTAGAGATAGGGATCAGTGTGTAGTTGTCTCTCATGCACCCCTAGCTGGATATGTGACCCACAATCCAAGCATGTGCCCCAACTGGGAATCGAACCAGCAACCCTTTCATTTACAGGCCAGTGCTCAGTCCACTGAACCATACCAGCCAAGGTGCCTATGTTGTTTTTAATTCAATTTTATTGAGGCATACTTTGTAGTTAATAAAATGCACACATTTATAGTTCAATGAGTCTTGACACATGTGTACACCCATGTAACCACATCTTAATCAAGATAAAAGCCATTTCTATCATCCCAAGCAGTTCTCTGGTGCCTCTTCACAATCTCCTTCCCACCTACTATGCCAGCAAACCATGGATTGCTTTCTGTTACCATTGACTCATTTAGCCCATACTAGAACTTCATATAAATGGAACCATTCAATATGTATGTTCTTCTGATTGGCTTCTTTCATGAGACAAGTCCATATATTTTGTGTATCAACAATTCACTCCTGTTAGCTTTGAAGCAGTACTTCACACAGTGGTGAGAACAATTCTTTTATTGTGTTGTAATTTAAATTTTCTTCAAATTGGAAATACATTCCTGGTTCAAAAATTAATCAACCATAATAAGATGTGAAAAATCTCATGCTCATCCCTGTTTTGCATCTTCCCAGTTCCCATATCCTCTTCATCAACTCAACATAAAATTCCACTGTGCTAAGAGCTAGGAGATGTCGATGATGCTTTGAGAGTTTGCATTCTAGGGATTATGGAAACACAGAGGGGGAGCAATGAAGAGTGTACAGGTACTTGAACGTGATTTTGAATTATGTATAGGTGTTTAGCAACTGAGAGAGGGAAGTCATCCTACTCAGAGAGAAAAGCAGGAGCCAAGGCATGGAAGCATGAGAAAGCACTGCACATTGGGGAAGGCACACAGAAATGCGGGAGAGTCGAGGGTGAGGGGTGCAGATGGAGGAGAGGTGGCAGAAGAAATAGAGGCACAAACATGGGCATGGCTGTCCTCTTGAAAGGCCCTGTTATTCAGTCCTTGAAGCATAAACATGGCATGGCTATCAATTCCCAGTAATTGACAATCCTTATGCTGTCTTCAATTCTCCTTTTTCCTGAGCAGGAGTGTCCCTTCCCAGAATTTCACTCCTGATTCCATCACTGTCCGGCCATGTTTGGCTTAACTTAAGATTTGGTCCTGTCCAATTTGCCCCTCTTTACAAGGATGCCAGTCATATTGGATTATAGGTCTACCCTAATGACCCATCTTAACTACTTACATCTGCAATGACCCTATTTGCAAACAAGGTCAGGTTCAGTTAGGAATGAGCATGGCAGTGAAAGTCCTGGCGATGCTGAAATTTGAGCTGGGGTCCTCTATGGCAATTTCTTCATGAGCCTCTATCTTGTCCTCCAAATGCACCTAATACTATCAATTTTGCAGGGTTCCTTTAAAAATATATATATATATTCATTATTTTTAGAGAGGGGAAGGGAGCTAGGAAGAAAGAGAGAAACATCAATGTATGGTTGCCTTTTACCTGCCTCTAGCTGCAGACCTGCCTGGAGACCTGGCTTGTACCTGGGTATGTGCCCCGAATGGGAATTGAACTGGTGACCCTGCAGAGTTCTTATGAGGATTAAAGAAGACATAAGTTGGAAGTGTGCTGAGCCTGAGCAGTGAGTCATCCACATGGGGACTGGCCCCTAAGCTGGTGTTCTGAGATATCAGATTTTACAAGAAGCTGCAACCAGCAGCCGAGAAAAACTCCTCATTGCAGCTTTCACTTCTTCTTTGGCCAAATCTTGAGGTTAGGGACGGGAAATTAGAAGCCCAGAACTCTGTGCTGAAAATGTGACTCCAAGCTATTTTTACAAGACCAGTGGACTTTGCAGGCATCTTGAATGTATCCAGTTTGATGTTGCCTCGGATTGCCTCCCAGGCCCTTCCCCCAAATTCCTCTTTACCCACAGATAAGGAGGTAACTCCAACCTGCGAATGCCACCAACCTTGGCACTTGTTTTTCTTTCCCTAGGTGGGATGGCTCGACCTCAGTGTTGGGTCCACCCTGGTCTACATAGATTTTAACCTGCAGTAAGAGCATTGTGCCTATCACTGGTCCTTTATCCAAGTTCAATTCCAATTATTTGTTTCTGCCAAGACTGGGCTGAAGCTCAATTACCTGATTAAAAACTCTTCATAGGCAATATCTGTACATGATGAAAATGGTACAGATGATATGAAAGGGTAATAATTAATCTTCCTTCCACCTCTGTCCCCACTCCTCCAGCTCCCTACCCCAGAGACAGGGCTTATGGTGTTCCCAGAAGTGCTTGGTCACCAAAGTACGTGGTGACCACAAAATCACAACAGGTAAATAACACAAGTTCTTACACTTGGCTTTTTGCACTTAACATTTATAATTTGGACATGGTTTCATGGCAAAGGAAAAAAAAAAAGTAGATACAGGGGACATTTAGGAACTTACGAGACTTAAGAGAGCTTGTCTAGATCTGATAGAAATCTGCTGAGTAGTGGAGAATATTTATGAGACAATGAAGGAAGTGCAAACATTGCTCGGATATTTTGATGGTACTGATTAATTAATATTACATTTTAAGTTGTGATGACAGTATTGTGGTTAAGTAAACAAGTCTTACTTTTTAGAGCTCTATACTGAAGTACTTATGGATGATTGTTCAAGATGTTTAGGATCTTTTAAAAAAATGACCCAGTAGCAGGGGAGGGGAGTAGGCAGGTTTAGACGGAATGAGAGTGGCTATGATTAGTTGTTGAAGATAGGTAATATATACATCCATGTGATTTTATTATAAATTTCTAATACATATAAGCATTTTCATAGTTTAATAACAGTGTTTCTTGAATGTTTCCAGCCCCTCAATTTTAGGCTAATAACTTTCATAGATCAGTGTCCCGACAAGAAATGGAAGACACATTTAAGCAGGGACAATTAAAGGAGGGTTTATTTACAAAGGGACTGTTTTCAAAAGCATGGGAAAGGTATAAAAGAACCACAAGGAACCTGGAGTTATTGACAGCTGAACTATTATAGCGCCAAGCACGAAAGGAGAAGAGGGGAAGCTGTCACCGGGCCAGCAGAAGAGGGTTTAGTAGAAGCCTGGTGCAGAGAAGACTCTACTCTCCCATCTCTTGTCACACTCATTTGGAAGCCAGAAAGTAAGGAGCTCCTTGGTGGTCAGTTGGTGCCTTTGTTGCCTTTCTATTGGAAGGGCAATTAGGAAAGTAATGACTTATTGTCTCTTTCTTGTTCTTTAGTAAACTCACGGTAACCAGATTTCCCCACACCATGTTACCACAGCTGTTCTCACTAAGGTTACCTACAAACTCCATAGTCCCCAATCCAATGGTCAGTTCTCATTCCTCATCTTGGTCCATCTCTCAGCCACATTTGCTAGTTGATCCATTCCTCCTTGGAACGTTTTCTTTGCTTGGCTGCTGGGACAAAACCTTCTACTGGATTCTTTGCTACCTCATTTACCATTTGTTCTGTGGGTCCTTTGCTCACACCTGCTCCTCTTCCCAACCTCTAAATGTTGAAGAGTCCCAGACTTCAGCCATGGCCTTCCTTTCTTCTTTCACTTCCTAGGTGACTTCATCAAGTTTCTTGGCTTTACATATCTTTTTTATGTAAAAGACCTCACATTATATTTCCAGCTCCTACCTCTCCCATGGGCTCCAGACTCATAGCACCACATTCTACCCAACTTGTCCACTTGCATGTCTAGCAGGCATCTCTAATGGCCCATCACACATCCATCCAGCATTAAGCCAAACGCTTAGGGGGAAGAAGACCCCACACCAATCCATTAGGAAGTCCTATCATTGCTAGAGTCCAGAGTCTGTCCACTTCTCACCTTTGCCATGGCTCATCCAACACACCACTGTGTCTCACACTTGGACTCTGGCAAATAATTTCTTATCTAGTCTTCCTAGTTCCATTCTTACTAACCTATAGCCTATTTGCCACATAGCATCTAGAATCTTCCTTTTCAAAACATGAATCTGATTATGCTATTGTTTTATTGAAAATGCTCCAATGGCTCTCCATATCTGTTAGGGCAAAGTATAAATCCCACTGATCCAGGAGGAGAAATTAGGCCCTCTCCTCTATCCTAAAGACTGACTACACAGTCCACTTGCCAAGAGGTACCCCAATTTCCTTATTCCTTGCATTTTATTAGTAAAGAAATGTTGAAGCCTTTGGAAAAGAGGCCAGTAGGTATGTTAGGTTGAGAAAGTTGGCATTGCTCTAATGAGAGGTCATAAGAGCCATTAGATATTCTTCTAATTATAAAAGTTAGATTTTTAAAAAAAGAATGTTTAATAAAATTTAGTCCTTTGGGTGGTTACTTCCTTGTTGTTTGTAGTTATAACATTACCATAGTTTTTTTGTGTGTGTGGTATTTTGCGTGACTATTTTAATAATGTCTATTGTTAAATGTAATCATTTACATTTTTGTAAATTATGTAAATTATATCGGTAAACATATTGAGAGTTTCTTCATTTGGGCCGGCAGGGGAGGGTGGGGAATGGTGAGGGTGGAGTAGCGGCATTCACAGAGTTGTGCAAGTATTACCGGTATCTAATTCCAGAACATTTCCGCCAGCCACAAAGAAATACTCATCACTGCATAACTAAAGTAATTCTGAGTCTTTTTATTTATATTTATTTATCTATTTAAGGATTTTATTCATTATTTTTAGAGAGAGGGGAAGGGAGAGAGGCCGATAAGAAGAAAGACATCAATGTGTGGTTGCCTGCCTCAGGCTATGTGCCCTGGCTGGGAATTGAACCAGTGACCTTTGGGTTTGCAGGCCGGCACCTTATCCACTGTGCCACCAGCCAGTCTTTTTATGCAAGCTCAGATCTTTCTCATTTGGGTTAGGGATGTTCATAAGAGAAGAAATTAAGATTTGTTGCAGAAAGAAAGCCAAGGAAGATCAGTGACAGCTTTTGCCATTTGAAAGTAGGATTGTTCCAACAGGACAATAGGCTTGTCAGGCAGAGATCTCCCAATTCTTTTATCCCTTCTTCCAATAAGCAAACTTGGAGGACCTATTCCTGTAGTTTTTCATGGATGTGGACTAGCTACATTTGTCCACCATGAAGGTTTAGCTGGAGTCAGAAAGAATAAAGGTATATTTAGGAATCCCCAAGAGGAGCCTGCTGCATTTTGGCCTCGGGGGATTGAGGAAGGAGCAGGAGAACAGAGATGCAGGTGAAAACAGGCTAACTACAATGCGTGTGTTATTTTGCTTCTGCTGACTTTCTTATTTCTTAATTTTGGTTTCTCTTTCTGAACTAGCTTGCAAGGGGAAATGATAAAATGTATTTGAGGAAACACTGAGGAAGGAGGGAACCCCTGACTCTGCTTCCCATCAAATGCTTAGAAAGAGGCCACCTCTTGGACTTTCCCCTGCTCTAATTTATAGTAAAGCCAGGACAAATGGACAGTTTGGAGTGGTGGTCAGGCAGGGGGAGATGTGTCAGTTAGCTTAGGATGTCATAATCAAAGATTGTAGACTGGATGGTTTAAACAACAGATATTATTTTCTCACAGTTCCAGAGGCTGGGAAGTTGAAGATCAAGGGTGTCAGCCAATTTGGTTTCTGGTGAAGACTGTCTTCCTGGCGTGCTGAAGGCTACTTTCTCGCTGTGTTCTTACACGGCAAGGGGGAAAGGAGGAGGGGAGGATAGAAATATGAATTTGTTGTTCCACTTAGTTATACATTCATTGGTTGATTCTTGTATGTGCTCTGATTGGGGATGGAATGTGCAATCTTGGCATGCCAATATCATGTTATCCTACAGAGCTACCTGGCCAGGGCTAGTGTCTCTTCTTATAAGGACACTAATCTTACTGGATTAGAGCTTCATCCTTACAACCTCATTTAATATTAATTATCTACCTCCTCACTCCAGACACAGTCACATTGAAGGTTAGGCTTCAACATATGAATATTAGGGCTACACAGTTCAGTCCTAAGCTTTGTATTCAATAAAATGCACACACTGACAGCTCAATGAGTCTGTCTCATTGAGACATGTCTGCATCCATGAAACCACATCATAATCAAAATAAAAACTACTTCTACCACCCCAAGAAGTTCTTTCATGTCCTCTTCCCAATCTCCTTCCCACTTCCTGTGCCGGCAAACCACAGATTGATTTCTGTTACCAGTGATTCATTTACCCATTCTAGAACTTCATAGAAATGGAACCATCTAGTATGTGTGCTCTTCTGACTGGCTTCTTTCGTATAGCAGTAGCTTCTTTCATGCAGCATTATTTTTTTAGACAAATCCATTTATTTTGTGTATCAACAATTCATTTCTTTTAGTCGTTGAGCAGTACTCTACACAGTGGTGAGAACAATACTTTTTTGTGTTGTGTTTTAAATTTTCTTCAAATTAGAAATACATTCATGGTCCAAAAATTAATCAACCATAATAAGATCTGAAAAATCTCATGCTCACCCCTGTTTTGCATCTTCCCAGTTCCCATCTCCTCTTCCTCAAAGCCATAAAATTCTGCTGTGCTAAGAGCTAGAAGACACGGACCGGACCGTGCTTTGAGAGTTTGTATTCTAGGGATTATGGAAACAGGGTGGGGGCGGGGGAGCAATGAAAACCACTTGAATGTGGTTTTGAAGTACACATAGGAGTTTGGCAACTGAGAGAGGGAAGCCATCCTAGTCAGAGAGAATAGTATGAGCCAAGGCATGGAAGCCTGAGAGAACACTGCACATTTCAGAAGGCACAAAGAAATTCAGGTGAGTCAAGGGTGAGGGGTGCAGATGGAGGAGAGGTGGCAGAAGAAATGGAGGCAAAAACATGGGCATGGCTGTCCTCTTGAATGGCCTTGTTATTCAGTCCTTGAAGTATAAACGCAGCATGGCTCTCATTTCCCAGTAATTGACACTCCTTACACTGTCTTCATCCTCCTTTTTCCTGGACAGGGGTGTCCCTTCCCAGCACATCAGTCCTGATCCCATCACTGTCCGGCCATGTTTGGTTTAACTTAAGATTTGGTCCTCTCCAACTTGCCCCTCTTTACAAGGATGCCAGTCATATTGAATTATAGGTCCAACCTAATGACCCATCTTAACTACTTACATCTACAATGACCGTATTCTCAAATTAGATCAGGTTCAGTTAGGAATGAGCATGGCAGTGTAAGTCCTGGTGATGCTGAAAGTTGAGCTGAAGTCCTCTGTGGTGGTTTCTTCATGAACCTGTATCTTATCCCACAAATGCACCTAATACTATCAACTTTGCAGGGTTCTTATGAGCGTTAAAGAAGACAACAGTTGGAAATGTGCTGAGTGCTGAACATGGGCACTGAGTCACCCACATGGGAGCTGTCCCCTGTGCTGGTTTTCTGAAATAGCAGATTTTACTAGAAATTGCAACCAGCAGTAGAGAAAAACTCATTGCCGCTTTCACCTCTTCTCTGGCCAAAATTTGTGGTTGGGGGCAGGAAATTGGAAGCTCACACATCTGAATTCAAGAGCTCTGAGCTGAAAACCTGACGTCAAGGTGTTTTTATAAGACCAGTGAGCCCACCAAGCATCTTGAACATGTATGATTTGATGTTCCCTGAGATTGTTCCCTTGCCCAACTGCACTTCGCCCACATGCCTCTTCGCCTACAGATGGGGAGCTCACTCCAACCTGTGGACCCTCCCAGCCTTGGTATTTTCTTGTTCTCTACCTGGTTGGGACAGCTTGATCTCTATGTTGGGTCCACTTCAGCCTACATAGATTTTAACCTGCAGCAGGGGCGTTGTGCCTGTCACTGGCCCTTTATCCAAACTCTATTCCAGGTATCTGTTTCTGCCAGGACTGGGCTGAAGCTCTAGACTATCTGATTAAAAACTCCTTTCATATGCAATATCTGTGCATGATACGGATACAGATGATACAAAAGAGTGAAACTTAATCTTCCTTCCACTGCTTTCGCTACTCCTCCAGCTCCCTCCCCCAGAGACAATTGTCATCGCACAAATTCCTATTTTCCAAACTAAACACAAGGAACACCGAGCTCCTGCTACACATTAATGATGTCAGTAACCCAAGCACATCTTTAGAACAAATAGAAAAGCAAAACAAGAGGGGAGAACATTTCTGTTATTCTAGCCGGTTTGGGGAAGTTATCCCAAACCCTCCAGAGTCGGAATTCAAACTCCACTCCACCCGGGGGCGCGCGGAACCGATTGTGCGGGTTTCGCCCAGGGAGGCGCCGCTCTAGGCAGCAGCCTGCGCCCCGACAGTATTTCCTTTCGCGCTGAGCGGGAGCGAGAGAGTCCTGGTCCTGCGGCTGCAGACCGCCGTTGCCGCTTGTTATTTCCAGAAATCCAGGTGTTACTGCCTTATTAGCTCTCTCTGCATGGCTGCCGCGCGCCGTAGGTCGCGGCACCTGGGTGAGTCCACTGCGGAGGGCGCTGAGCGCGTGGTCTGCGCTTCCCCATGAGTCCCAAGAAATTGGAGACCCCAAGGGGCACGGAGAGCCCGCAGAGATCGGCCCCAAAATCAGTTCGACTTCCAGTTCAGTGCGCGATTTCTCTGCCGGGTTTGCAGTTTTCGGGGTTCGAGACCTCGAGAAACGGGCCTCAGGTCCGCGAACGCGCTGCTTTGGAGCGGGTCAGCAGGCCGGCGCAGGCAAGGATCACCGTCCTCACCCACCACGTGGAGAAGCTTGTGTCGGCTGACAGCTGAAACCCAGGCTGACAGCTGAAACCCACCCGGCGACGCATGGGCTCGAAGTCCCGCGGAGGGTTGTTCAGAGCCCTGTGTGACGACAGCCCTGAGGGGCGGCAGAACCCCCTAATTTTCACTACTCTCACCGCCTCTGACTCCCCACATTAAATGCAGGCAGTTATTCATCAGTAGGTTGCCTGCCAAGTGTTCTTAAAGCCATTAATTCATTTCCCCTTTATAATGTTTGAAGGGCGGTTTAAAGCTTCATTTACAGATCTGTAGGCTTTTAGTTGTTGTTTTGTTTTTTGTTAGGAAACATTTTTGGGGCGGGGACAGGGAGGGAGAAAGAGAGGGAGAAACATCTATCACCTGCCTCTGGCAGGCCCCCAGCTGGTGACCTGGTCTTCAATCCAAGCTTGTGCCCTAATGGGGAATCAACTGGTGACCATTTGGTCCAAGGCAGGAGCTCTGATCCACTGAGCCACACAAGCCAGGGCTGTTGGGTGATGAAAAGTGAATACTTTAATGTGGAACAGAAGAGATTGTGGTGTAAGTGAAAGCAAACCCCCTTTTTTCTTTCTTTCTTTACTTTTTCTTTTCTTTTTTTTTTTTTTGTGGGTGGGCTACTAGGGGCTACACATTCTTTTTTTCTGCTTAAAGCACACAGGTCTTGGCTCCACCTGGACCAATTAGTACTTATTGAGGGTGGACAGGGAGGTAGATGCAGCAACTATGTATCTAGGCTTATACTGTCCACTCGCACTTGAGGCATTCTGATTTCCTCCTCCCCATTTCTGCATAAGAGATAAGTTGGCTTTCTCGTATCTTCATTATTTTTGCCACTCTTTTGCACCCTTCAAAATTATCTATACCTCAGTCTACTCAATCATTTCCCCCTCTTATAACAGTCTTATCATATCTATATCCCTATTAAGACTGGCTCAGTTGCAGCTGAGGGTGTGATTAGAAGTGGGGGTTGCCTTGGAGGGTATGGGTATATAGCTAGGTTCATAGGCAGTTGAAAGGGGGGTTAAAGGAGAAAGATATCTCTGAAGGTGTGGTTATTTTGCCTGGACTAGTGGTTCTGTTTTAGGAGCAGCTCAAAAACAGTGTATGAGAAAGGATAGGAGTGTCTCTCAATCAGCCAACTGGAAGGAAAGGAGCAACACATACAACCAATCCAAAATATAGTCAGATGGCCCAAGTTAACAACATAAAGGCCATCCCAAGAGCAACAAGTTGAGGAAATCTAGCAGACTGCAACACTGAACTCTACAAATTTCCTTACATGGAAGGGTGCTCCATGAAGGCAAGGAATCAAAGCATATTAATCCAAGACAAAAACAAGCAACAACAGACACCCAAAATGGCGGGGTAAATCAGTGCATCACCAAAAGGAAAGGAGGAATCCCCAGAAAGATCACTAAATGAAACAGAGGCAAATGAACTATCAGATATGGAATTCAAAATGATGATGGAGAAGCTCAACAAGCTCAGCCAGCTCAAAGAAAACTATAAACTATGAAGAACTCCAGGGAAGCTACAAGAAACTTACTGAGAGCTACACCAGCATTAAAAAAGACATAGAAACTATCAGTAAGAGCCAGGAGGAAATGAAGAATACAATTTCTGAATTGAAGAATACAGTAGAAGGAATCAACAGTAGTCTAGAGGAAGCAGAGGATCGGATCAATGAGCTGGAGGACAACATAGAAAAACATACCTGAGTTTTTAAATCCCATTTTACATGAGGAGATGTGTCCCGAAGACCATGATCAAAGGCTGGAGTTGATTGTCCAATTTCTGCCTTTGAGATTGAAACCACATTGGCTGGGCTGAGGCAGAATTGAGGCAGTCGGACCTGCCTGAGTTTGACACGTTGGTGGCCTCCCTTGCAGGGACAGGCATTCCCCACAGTTGATGTGCTCCACTCAGCCCCGCAGTTCCCGGTGAGGCTTCCACAAGCCCAGGGTTCTCCTTCTGCCTTGCCCTTTTAAGACTTACTGAAGGCCCATTCTCTGACTTCCATTTGCAGTCTTTATTTTTACTTTTTAAAGGTTTATTTTGTTTTATTTTATTTTTTTTAGTTTACTTTTAGACAGAGGGGAAGGAAGGGAGAGAAACATCTGCCTAGAGTGAAACCTCGATCAGTGGCCTCTTGCAAGTGCCCCCATTGCTGAACCCGCAGCCCCAGCATGTGCCCTGAACAAGAATGGAACTGGTGGCCTTTGTACTTTGTGGGATGACACCCAGCCAACTGAGCTATACCAGTCAGGGCCCATTTACCACCTTTGTTAGATGGTTAAAGCTGGCTGTCTGAAAAGATGCCAAGAGAAGGAATCTGGGTCTATTTAAAAATGACTGTTTGATTCCCCAGCCAGGGCACAGAACCAGATTGCAAGCCAGGTCTCCAGCCAGGTCCGTAGCTGGAGGCAGGTGAAAGGCAACCATACATTGATGTCTCTATATATAAATAATAAATTAAATTTTTAAAAAGAAAAAGTGACTGGCTCTGCCTGGGTGCCTTAGTTGAGATATCATTCCGTATAGCAAGGGGTTGCTGGTTCGATCACCAGTCAGGGCGCATACCTAGTTGCAGGTGCGGTCCCCAGTTGAGGCACATGCAGAGAGTAACCGACTGATGTTTCTCTCTTCTTCTCTAAGATTCGTGAATACACCTTTAGGTAAAGACTAAAAGCTGTGCCTGGTTGGTAATGTCTGCTGTTGCTATGGACACGCCAGGCACATCCCACCAGCTACCAGGCCATCAGGAGCCATCCCTGGTCTTCATTGCTGGAGAAAATCTGAGGAGAGCATTAAATCAAGGGGACCCAGGAACCAGTACGGTCAAGGAGACGTGGTCCTTGGCTGCAAACTGTAGGGTACCAGCAGGCCTGGTGGAGGGAAGATTACACTGGAGAACGGTGAGATGGGCAGATAGAAAGTTCATTCACTAAAAAAAAAAAAAGTTTATAGGCCAGACGCCATGTTAGAAATGGCATGATGGTGAAGTGAACTGTGTCTTCAAGAGAATCACTGATAAGTAAATAGATGCTTGGCAGTTTGTTCAAAGTTTTGTATACTTTATCTTGTTTCAGGAGGAACTTCACCATTTCTTACAATGCGGGCCTTATGATAAATTCCCTCAACTTTTGTTTCCCCATCTCAGTACACACCAAGGAAATAGCAAAAATAAGGCTTTGCTCCTTGACCAGTGTGGCTTGCTTGGGCATCATCCTACCAAGTGAAAGGTTGCCAGTCAGTGGTCAAGGCACATGCCTGGGTGCCCAGGTTGGGGTGCATGTGAGAGGCAATGGATTGATGATTCACCCTCTTTCTCCCTCCCTTCTCCTCTTAAGAATAAGTAAATAAATCTTTTAAAAACAAACAACAACAACAAAAAACAACAAGGCTCACTTCTGACTCTTGCTCCTTTAACTGCGGTATCAAATGACTATAACTTAGGTGTTGTAAGCAGGATGCACTAGTCCGCATGGTGACTAGACACAGCTCATGCTGTTTCCCTTCACCAAGGCCTGTTCTAGCAGCACACAGGTAGAAAGGGGGTTAAGCTCTCTGGAGTAAAGCTGAGGACACCTGCAAAGAACATGTAGGGACATGAGGAAGGTGGGAAAGGGTTTCCCATGGTCAGGTGTTTCTTCAGGTGGTGTAGGCTCCCTGGTGATTAGGGTCTTGGGGACAGGACAGGCACAGGCTGACCTGTAGTGTGTGGGTTCTTAACTTGGTGTAGGAAAGATTTCACAACATGAATCCATGTGATTTGGAGAATTCATTTATTAAGTCTGGGAACAGGGAAACAACAGGGAAACTTAGGGTGGAAGAAGTAGCAGGAGAGGTCCTAGGCAGTAGTCTGACTCCCTAGAAACTTGGCGGGAAAGGGGTGAGCCAAGAGGATATTCTGCTGTTAGCTCACCAGGGAAGTAAAGGTTACAGAGACAAAGGACTTAGGGTAGAAGAAGTAATAGGACTAAACAATATTTTGCTGTTAGCTGCCATGGAAGCCAGAGGAAATGGGCCCCTGGGGCCAGATCGGGGTACACCTGGGTCGAGCTGCCACGGCCCACTGCTCCCCTGGCTGCAAGTCTCCTGAGGCACCGTCCACACCCCAAGCCGCAGACACTCCTCAGTCTTCCCCCTACGCAATGTTGGCCCCTACCAGCAAGAAGTTCTGGAGAGGAGGCAGAAGCGGGCAGACAAGGAAGGGCATTATCTGAGCTGCATAGGAGCTTCCGGAAAGGGGAACTTCTCTAAGAGCCAAGCTCCCAAATAAAAAAACCTGGTTGGTGCAACAACCAAGCCCTTAGGTTTATTTATAGGAGGAGGCCTTTATAAAGCCCA
>PVIW01013030.1:0-29278 GCA_004026585.1 Noctilio leporinus | reverse complement strand
TCTTGGTTGCAGGCCTTTGTTTACCATGACTTGAAATACTTCTTGCCATTCCCTTCTGGCTTGAATTGTTTCTGTTGAATAATCATTTGATAGCCTTATTGGAGCCCCTTTGTATGTTATTTGTCTTTTCTCTCTTGATGCTTTTAGGATTCTCTCTTTGTCTTTGAAATTAGCCATTTTAATAATAATGTGCCTTGGTGTTGGTCTGTTTGGGTTGATCCCCATTGGGACCCTCTGTGCTTCCTGAACTGGATTAATGTTTTCACTCATCATATTAGGGAAATTTTCTATCATGACTTTTTTGAACAGGTTTTCCATTCCTTGTTTCTCTTCTCCTTCTGGTATCCCTATGATACGGATGTTGTTACGTTTCATGTTGTCCTGCAGCTCTCTTAACCCCTCTTCAGTCTTATTCAGCCTTTTTTTATTCTTTTGTACTGTCTTGGAGTATTTGTCTAGATTATCCTCCAACTCGCTGATTCGGTCCTCTGCTTCCTCTAGCCTACTATTGATTCCTTCTACTGTATTCTTCAATTCAGAAATTGTATTCTTCATTTCCTCCTGGCACTTATTGATAGTTTCCATGTCCTTTTTCATGCTGTTGTAGTTCTCAGTAAGTTCCTTGTAACTTCCCTGGAGTTCTTTGTAATTTCCCTGGACTTCTTTGTAGTTCTCCTGGAGTTGTTTACAGTTTTCTTTGATCTGACTGAGCTCACTGAGCTTCTCTATCATCATTTTTTTTTGAATTCCTGATCTGATATTCCAGGTGCCTCTGTTTCATTTTGTGTGCTTTCTGGGGATTCTTCCTTTCCTTTCGGTGATGGACTGATTCTTTTTTCCCCCATTTTGGGTGTCTGTTCTTGCTTTTTATTTATTTATTTATTTATTTTTGTTCTTTCCTTGGGTTAACCTGCTTTGCTTCCTTGCCTTAGTTGAGCACCCTTCTGTGATAGGAGATTTGTGGAGTTCAATGTTGCCGTCTCCCAGATTTTCTCCACTTGCTGTTCTTGGTGTGTCTTTTATTTGGGCTGTCTGGTTGTATTCTGGGCCTGTGGGCTTTTAGCAAAAACAAAAACAAAAACAAACAGACAAAAAAACCCAAAAACAAAAAAACAAAACAAAACAAACAAAAAAAATGCAAAAGGAAAAAAATAAAAATGATAATAATAATAAGAAGAAAGTGTTTAGTTGGTTGTTCACCTTTAATAATCCCTTACTGGTCCAGATGGAGCCTGGACCTGAGGGCTTTTGGCAGAGGGGAAAAAAAGTAAAGAAATAAAGGGAGAAAGTCACAAGAGGAAGAGAAATCAATATTAATAAAGAAAAGATTTAGGTGTCTGTTCACCCTTTATGGTCTCTGTTTGGTCCAGGTGGAGCCAGGACCAGTGGGTTTTATCAGGGAGAAAAGAGAGGGAGAAAGAAAGAAAGAAAGAAAGAAAGAAAGAAGGAAGGAAGGAAGGAAGGAAGGAAGGCAGGAAGGAAGGAAGGAAGGAAAGGAAGAAAGAAAGAAAATGAGAAAGAAAGAAAAAAAAAAGGGGGGAGAAAGTCACAAGACAAAGAGAAATCAATATTAATAAAGAAAGATTTCAGGTGTCTGTTCCCCCTTTATGGTTTCTGATTGGTCCAGGTGGAGCCAGAACCTGTGGGCTTTACCAGGAAGAAAAGGAAAAGAAAAAATTACCAAAAAAAAAAAAAAGAGGAAGGAAGAAAAGAATAAAGGATTTAGGTGGCTGGGGAAGGGAGGAATACTTAGATTGAGGACTGGGAATGTGTTATAGCCACAGAGTGAGTAGACTTTAATTCGAGAGTAGGGGGAGGGTCTTGGGTATTTAGGTGGATTGAGGTATGGGGGGATTAAGAAAATGTGAGAAGTAACTTTTGCAAAGGATATGTTGGGGATTAATAGTTCGTAATGCTCTCAGTATAACTCAGGTGCTTGAGATTAGCAGCAATCCCTTTCCTGAGGCTGCCTCTTTTTCTTGTTCAGGACTTTTCAGTCTACAGTCTATATTCTAGCCAGTCTTGGAGTGTGTCAGGGCCTCTGATTGTCACATTCAGGGCTGATTCTGAGTGTCCACCCCCAGGTAGGCTGGGCCTTCCACAGCCTGGCTGGGTGTTAGGGCTGCCGGTATTCTGGAGCCTGCAGGGAACCCCCACCCACTCCTGGCGGAGGTTCCTGCCCAGAATGAGCACCCAGCACCCCTGCAGGGCAGCCCACAACTTTGCCGGACCCTGTGACGACTGGCCCCGCCCCTGCAGTTCTGGGAGGAGGCTGCCCCTGTCTGTCAACACTGTCCAGGGTCCCCCTATGCTGTTCTGCCCTTCCAGGGTGGGCACCACTCCTCCAAGCCAACCAGCTCTCTGCGGAGCCCTTTATGGGGCCTCTGTGATGAGCCCCTCCCAGGCATGGGTGGTGCGGCCTTTGTCTCTGGCAATGGCGGGTCAGTTGCTTCCGCTACTAAATCCCGGCTCGCCGGCTCGCCGTTTGGAGTTTCCAGGGAGCCTGGGGGCCTGTGTGGTTGCGCCAGGCTGGGCTTACCCCCTCGCTGGGTCTTCTTGCTGCTGTTTCCCAGGTGGCCCAGCAGCACCTTTTTCAGCCCTCTCGCTGCCCCAGCTGGTGCACTTCCCGGCTCTCCGGCTCTGGCTTCCCGCAGGACTCTTCTCCTCTGCCTCTAGCCCAGCGAGTAGCCTCCTCTCCCTTTTGCCGGAGTGAGTCTCTCACACAGTCCCTCCCCGCAAGAGTTCAATTCCGTGTTCCCTAAGGTGTTTGCCCTTGCTGCCCGCACTTCACTGTTGAGACTTCCAGTTGCCAGGGAGCCTGGAGCTGCCTCAGTCAAACGCGCCCCTCTGGGCAGAGCCGCCACTGCCCAGAGCCAACCTCGGCCCACCGGCCGGTCATTCAGGAACGCCTCACCTACTGTGTTGCTGTCCTCTTCTGCCTCTGGGCTGTGCTCCCCTGTGTCCAGATGCTGCCCGTTCCAATCCCTAGGGTCCTGAAGACGTCTCACGCTCCCTATCTTGTCCTCTAGCTACTTTGGTACTTGAGAACACCATCAGCACCGCTCTCTACTCTGTCGCCATCTTCTCTCTCTCCATTTTTTTTCCTGATAAAGTTCCTTGGGCAAGGGAAACAAAAGAAAAAAATTAACATCAAACTAAGTGGGGCTACATCAAACTAAAAAGGTTTTGCATAGCAAAGGGAACTGTCAACAAAATGAAAAGACAACCCACTGAATGGAAGAACATATTCACCAATAAATCTGGTAAGGGCTTAATATCCAAAATTTATAAAGAAATTATGAAACAACACTAAAAAATAATTCAATTAAGAAATGGGCAAAGGACCTGAATCAACAGTTTCCCAAAGAGGAAACTCTTTGGCCGATAAACATATAAAAAGATGTCAGTGTCACTAATTACCAGAGAAATGAAAATTAAAACCACAATGAGATCTCACCTCACACCTGTCAGAATGGCTGTCATCCATAAATCAACAAACAACAAATGCTGGGGAAGATGTGGAGAAAAGGGAACCCTGGTGCACTGTTGTGGGAATGCAGATTGGTGCAGCCACTGAGGAAAACAATATGGAGTTACCTGAAAATACTAAAAATGGATCTGCCTTATGATCTAGTGACCTCACTTCTGAAAATACATCTTAAGAATCTCAAAACACCAATTTGAGGGAATATATACATCTCTATGCTCATTGCAGCATTATTTACAATCACCAAAGTATGGAAGCATCCCAGTGCCCGTCAGTAGGTGAGTGGATAAAAAAGAGGTGGTACATTTACACAATGGAATATTAGCAGTCAAAAAGGAGGACATGTTACCTTTTGTGGCAGCATGGGTGGAACTGGAGATTATTATGTTAAGTGAAAAAAGCCAGTCAGAGAAAAATAAGTACCGTATGTGGAATCTAATGAACAAAATAAACTAATAATGTGGGGACAAACTGTTGGATACAGAGGATAGATTGACAGCTGTCAGTGAAGAGGAGAGAGAAGACTGGATGAGAAAAGTGAAGGGATTAAGTAAAGAGAAAAAGAAAGACTCATGGATGTAGACAACAATATGGTGATTGTTAAAAGGAAAGGGGACTAGAGGCATGTAACAGAGGGGAAAGGGGAAATAAATGGTAATGGATAGGGATTTGACTTAGGGTAGTAAATACACAATACAGTGCATAGACCTGTACAATCAATCATACACCTGAAACCTATATAATTTTATTAACGAATGTCACCTCATTAAGTTGATAAAAAATAAAATAAAAAGACTTTACTAGACAAAAGAGGTTATTACTATCAACATTATAGGCAAAACAAAAAACAAACAAACAAAAAAACAGGTAAACAAGTACCATGAACAACTATATGCCAAGAACTTAGATAAATTAAATGAAATGAACAACTCCCTAGGAGACAAACTGCTGTAACTGGTACAAGAAGAAATAGAAAATCTGAATATACCTATGGCATACAAACAGATAGACGATAAAAGCCCAGGCAGCAAAGGGAAGAATGAGATAAGTTGGACTTTGTCAAAATTAAGAATTTTTAGACATGTAAAAAAAATAAAACTAGACCACCAACTTTCACCATATACCAAAATAAACTCAAGATGGATAAAGGACTTAAACATAACCTGTGACACCATAAAAGTCCTAGAGGAAAACGTAGGAAGTAAAATTTCAGATATATCATACAGCAATAGTTTCACCGATACTTCTCCAAGGGCAAAGGAAATAAAAGAACAAGTAAATGGGACTATATCAAACTGAAAAGTTTCTGTTTAGATAAAGAAAACATCAACATAATTAAAAGGGAACCAACCATAAGGGAAAACATATTTGCCAATGTTGCTTCAGACAAGGGTTTGCTCTCCAAAATATATGAAGAACTTATGCAACTCAACACCAGGGAAACGGACAGCCCAATCAAAAAATAGGCAAAGGACTTGAACAGACACTTCTCTGAGAAGGATATACAAAAGGTCCATGGGCATATGAAAGAATGCTTAACATCATTAGACATCAGAGAGATGTAAATTAAAACCACCATGAGATACTACCTCACATCTGTAAGAGTGGTTATCATCAACAAACAAGTTCCGGTTGAGGATATGGAGAAAAGGAAACCCTGGTGCATTGTTGGTGGGAATGTAGCCACTATGAAAAACAGTATGGAATTTCCTCAAAAAACTAAAAATGGAACTGCCTTTTGACCCAGTGATTCCACTACTAAGATTATACCTGAAGAACCCTGAAACATCAATTCAGAACCTATGTACCCCTATGTTCATAGCAGTGATATTTACAATAGCCAAGGGTTGGAAATAGCCTGAGTACCCATCAGTGGATGAATGGATCCAAAATATTTGATACATTTACACAATGGAATACTACACAGCAAAATGAAAGAAGAAACTTCTGCATTTTTGTGACAACATGGATGGCAAGGTGGTTCCAAAATGGGGTGTGGCCAAACCATGGCTGCACATGGTGGGGGGTTGCAAGGCAGCGATGGGAAAGAGGGGCTATATTGAGAACCACACAGAAGGCCTGATCCATGTTGGAGGGCAGAGAGAAGGGCCACAGGTAGCCCTGGGTGTCCCTGGGGAAAAAGGGAGGTCCTTTAATGAGAATGGCCTTTGTTTCCCAACTGGGCTAGTTATCACCTAACCAGTGAACCACCCAGTGTGGCCTGAGTGTCCACCAAGGCTTGGCCTCATGGCTTGGTGATGGGAATGCAGAGACAAGAGTGGACTCCCTTCACAGCTGGGGCAGGGGCACTGTCTCAAATAGAACAGGGGACGGGGTAGCAAGCTTGAAGGTGGGGGGAGGAATGAGGAAGGTTTCCTAGGGACAAGTCAAGTAGTAATCCTCTGACAGATTTCTCATTGATTATATTTCAGTTAGGAAAGACCATGGAAAATTCAAAATGGCATTGGAAAACAAAACAAATGCACTGCCTTTAAGGGGTCCTCATCACCCTCTGAGAAGGCTTTTCCTCTGAGGGTTGTGGTTCAGGTTGTGGTCATGGTTGGGCCACTGAACTGGTTGATACCTCAGCATCCTCATTTGCAAAACATGTAGGTGGAGAACCATAGTGAATATTAAATGTGGTGACCTAGGGAGATCAGTTAGCACCAGGCTGGCCCAAGTGAGGGCTGAAGAAAGACAGCCAGAGATCCCATCCTTGCTCACACATGGCCACTTTTACATGTTTGGAAGGATGAGATGGGTCTCATTCCAAGTTCTTCTTCTTAACTGGCCATTAAAGGAGGAACCTGTGTTTTTTCATATTGTTACTCTGTGTGTGTGTGTGTGCGTATGTGTGTGTGTGTGAACCTTTCTTTAGTGGGAAGATGCACAAAAGGGTCTATTTGCTTAGGCTTTTATATTTATTTGTTTAGTCTTGTTTTTGTTTTTTGTTTTTTTTTTGCATTGTCATGAAAAAGGAATATAAACCTAAGGTTTAATATCAGTGTGTCTATTAGTCTATATTTTTCTGCAATTTTTGCATTATAAGAATTAACGTTATATTATTTGTCACATAGAGTTCAATTCCTACGTTGAGAATTGCACCTTTGACTATAACAAATGGTCATTCTTCCTATTAATTCATGTTTTTACCCTGAATACAACACTCTGCATGTTCTTTTTGCTGCATTTCCTGCATGTCAGCTGTCCATATGTTTATGTTTCATCCTTCTGAGTTCCACTGTTTTAGTTACATTTTCTGTGCATGGGTGTGGCCTTTTGGAATATTTTTTATTGTATGTTTACCCATGTACTATCCCATGTGACAGGTACATTTTGTCTTAGGTCTGTTTTATTCACTCCATCTTCTTATGTGCATTTTTCTGAAAATTAAAAAGGTTTTAAAATTATTTAATGAATGGATAATTGATACATAACCTTGCACCAGTTCTAGGTACACAACACAAGGATGTGATGAATGTGCTCCTAAGTCTGCATTGTCCGAAGGCCATATCCTGTCCTGTTGAGTTCATGTTCTGCCATTTAAGGAAATCTTACTGGGTAAGCTGAGGTTGTCTCTAATTTTCCAAAGATTAAGTGTCTCTATGTGCAGTTCTCACTTTAGCCAGGACTCCAGTTGCAGGTGACAGAGACAACTTGAGGAGCCAAGGGAAATTGGGGGACTTATTGGTCCCCAGAGTCCCAAGGCAGGGCTGTGCACAGCTCTGTTAGTGGTTGTGGATTGCACTGCATTCTCTGAGCATCCTGTACTGTCCCTGACCTTTTCTATTCTTGGCTAGTTTAGTGGGTCTAACATGAAACTTTAATGTTGCTTTAAATGTGATAGCCAGAGGTGCAGGTGTGCATGGACCTATTTGGTGCAGGCTACTTGCCCTATGGTGTATGATGACTGTTTATTCCTTATCTCACTGGGGACTTCCAGAATTGTAGAGACTTGGGACATGGGGCCTGGCTTCCACATCATGGCTCATTTCTTAAGAACAGGCACAGCACACCTCCAACTGTGCAGCAAAGGTCAGTGTGTTCTGTTCCGTTGTGGGCTGCTCTGTTACTGCAGACTGCCTGAGAGGAGATGAGGATGTGAGAAGTGAAAATCCATCACACTTTCTGGAATGGGCTCTGAGAACACCAGTAGGACTTGGTCAGTCCTCTGTGGCAGAAGCAGCCCCTGTGGGAGGAGGTCTTTGACAGAGGTTTACAAAAAGCCTAAGGACTGTCAGGAAGGTATTTGTATAGGAGGAGAGAAGGAGAATAGAATTTGGTCTTGGTCTGAATCCAGAGTCCTTCTAGTCCCCATTTGGCAGGGTGTCTGTGCAGTGGCCACACTGGTTGTTGATTTCCCTCCTTTGGACAGAGCTGTGGGCACAACATGGCCAGTGGTGCTGGGTGTGGCAGGAGAGCACACCAGACAGCTTTGCACTGATTTCTGGGGTTCTGTCGGAGAGTCCTAGACATGGGTTTTCTCAAATTAAAGCCTTTGGATTTTTAAGAATTCCTTAGTTTGCTTCTGTTTTTTAGTCTTTGCACAAGGGAGATGGTTTATATGAGTAATAGGACATTTTACCTGATTAGTAATATTTTACCTAATTTGAATGTTGGGTTTTGTCTTGAGAATCCTTCTAAGTGTAACTGTGAGCACACGCTACAGCCTCAGGGAAGTCTGGGTATTGGGGATCCTTCTGCAAAAACATCAAGAGGTTCAATGGGAAAAATGAACACTTGCCCTAACATGAAATTTTCTCTGCTTTGGCTTCTCTTGCAAGTCAGATCTGATTTGCTGTCTATTTTCCAGGAATTCCTCAAAGTATATGCTCTACCAAGAATACTATTTCCCCTCCTCCCATGCTGCTAGAAGTCATCTTCTGATGAAAATGCTGCTTTCTCCTGCCATTTCTTAGCTATTTTGAAGTAGGGGATATAATATAAACATGGCCTACCATCTTGAATTGTAAATCTTTGAATCATTGGGCTGGAAGAATTTGATCCATTAGGGTTTAGTTTTTTTTAAGATTTTATTTATTATTTTCAGAGAGAGGCAGAGATGGAGAGAGACATCAATGTATGGTTGCCTTTCACCTGCCTCCAGCTATGGACCTGGCTGGAGACCTGGCTTGCAACCTGATAGGGTTTTGTTTTAATGAAAAGAGTACAGCTGTGGCCAAGATTAATTTTTGTTACTATTAACCTATCAGCTTCCTGTTTGTCCATGTCTTTTTATTGAGTGATTTACATTTGCCCGCTGGTCTGTTGGTTCTCTTCTATCACACACTGAATCCTCCTGTGCTCAGACTGTTTCTGAGCCTCACATTGACCCTGGCCCCTAGCTCTGGCACACATGGTTCAGCACATCTGGGATAGAATGCAGCCCTGCCCCACAACTTCTTGCCAAGTCCTTGGGTGTGACATTATTTTCATTCTAATAGACAAGCTTTTAAATGTCTTCACCTTCCAAAAATTATGAAGAGAAAAAATAGAAGAAAATATTATTTTACTCTTTCCCTCAAAAAATTTAAAAAAATTAAAAAGCCCACCCAAACAAAACCTCAAATCCTGTTAGGATTTTGATTCAGACTGAATTAAGCTATGGTTAATCTAGAAAACAGTTGACATCTGTATTAGTTCCTAGGATCATGATGACAAATGAACACAAACTATGTGAGACCGTCTCACAGTCTGGAGGCCAAAATCAAAGATGAAGGTATTGGCAGGCCATGCTCTCTCTGAAGGCTCCAGGGGAATTTGCTTCACCTATTCCACTTTTACCTACTGGCATTGCTAGGAACCCTGGGGGTTTCTTGACTTGCAGACACATCACTCCAGTCTCTGCCTCCATCAGCATGTGGCCTCTCCTTGTGTCTTTCTGTGTCTTACAAGAACTTCAGCCATTTTAGATTAATGATCCACCTTTTCTAGTAGGACCTCATCTTCACTAATTACCTCTGCAATGACCCTATTTCCAAATCAACTCACATCCTGGGATTTTGGGAATGGCATGAATTCTGGGGGGCCACTATAAAACCCAATAGAACATCTTTAAAAATAGACAAGGTATGTCTATTTATTCAAGACTTTTTAAATGTCATCTAATGATTTTTTTTTTTCATGGAGTTCATTCCTGGTTAATTATTTTTCTTTTGTGAATGAAATAGTTTCTTTTGTTACATAATCTAGATGGTATTGATTCTATTTCCTATAAAAAATTTAATATTAATGTGAGAGCTCACTGAATTATTTTCAGTGCCTTTCTCTTGAGCTTTCCATGCTTGTGATTGTATCGTCTATAAATAACGATACTATTGCCAACTGTTTTTGAATATATAAACTTGGTATTTTATTGTTGTGTCCAATTATAGGGTCTTAGAGTTCTAGAACATTGTTACATAATTATAATGAGAGTGGCCTTCATGCTTAGGCCTGACATAATGGTTTGTGGTGTGGGGCTGGAGGAAGTAAGGTCTGGAGAACATGTAGGAAACCATATCACACCTGAGGCCAGCCTTTGGTTACAGGGATATTTGCTATGTTGACTTCCTTGCATTGCACCTCACTGAATGGAGCCTGTGGTGGCAGGAGGAAAGCTTGGGGTTTCTGAGAGGCCCATTAGTGTCAGTGGCAGGACCCTGGCTGGCAGCCTGGTGGGCAGCTGCTCATGCCTGCCTTGTACCCACAGCCCCAGCACTGCTAACAGACCTTGCCGCTGTGGCCCCCAGATGTTTGCAGGTCAGCCTGACGCCAGTGCCCTGGCCTGGCCAGTCACTGTGTTCCATCCCCTGGTAACGGCAATTGGTTTTGGTCAGGGTGGAGTTTGTACTTGATGCAAGCCAGGCCCAGCAAGCTAATTTTGAAACTCTGTTTTTATTTTTCCATTACAGTTGACATTCAACATTATATTAGTTTTAGGTGTGAAGCATAGCGGTCAGACTGTTCTATAACTAACGAAGTGATCCCCCACAACTGTACCCCCCTGGCACCACCCATAGCTGTCACAGTGTTAGTGACTCTATTCCTTGTGTTGTGCTTTATATCCCAGTGACTGTTCTGTAACTGTCCATTTGTACTTCTTTTCTTTTCTTTTTTTACTTAATTTTATTGTTGTTGTATTACATCCATCCCATTTGTACTTCTTAATCCCTGCAGCTTTTTCACCCTGCCTAAACCCCTGCCCCCACCACCACCAATCTGGCAACCATCAAAATGTTCTCTGTATCTATGAGACTGTTTCTGTTGTGTTTATTTGTTTTGAAACTCTTTTTAAAGAGTGGAGAAGGAGTTGGTCTGAAACTATTGGGGTCACACTTACGAACAGCCTGTCTGAGGCCTGGCCAGCAATAACGAGAGCAAGTCATAAGGCAGTGTTCGCTCACGTGGATTTAGCCATGCCCACAGAGTTAGTCTTAGGTTTTTAAGTTATATGAGCCAATAAATACTTCTTCAGTTAAGTCATCTTTTTAAAAAAAATTTATTGTTGTTGTATTACATCCATCCCCTTTTTGCTCCCCTCTGTCCCCCTCCCCACCCACCCATCCCCTCCAAAGTCAATCCCACCTGTTGTCCATGGTTCCTTCAGTTAAGTCATCTTGAGTTAAGTTTGCTACCTTTAACTAAAAGGCACTTGAAAAATACTTATCCTATTAATCTCAGTCTTAAGTCAAGTTTGGGAAGGTAGTTACACCCAGAGCTGTGCTCACCTGGTGTTTAAAACGGAATGGTCATGTGCATTTCATCTCTAGCCACTTAAATTATGTGTGCTGAGCACCAGCAAGGGACAATGGCAGTTGGGACACAGCAGAGACCCTGTTCTCAAGGAGCTCACATTTCAGTGGAGAAGGCCAGTCATAAACAATAATGAAGGTTACTGAGTGAGTCATCTAAGGGGATAGAATATGACCAGTGCTCCAGAAGGATAAAGAAAGGCAAGGGTGTGAGGAGGCAGGTTTGGGTATTAAAAAGGGTGGTCAGGTTAGGCCTGGTTGAGAAGGTGAAGTCAGGGCAGAGGTAGGCAGGGTGTGGGCCCTGCACTGACACCTACCTGCTGCCTGGGGTCGGAGGAGGCGGTAGCAATGGAGTGGAGGTGGGTGTGTTGAGGACAGCCAAGAGCAGGGCTGGCAGGACTGAGTGGTGTGGATGAGAGCAGGGGAGAGACTGAGATACCCCTAGATTGGACTGGTTTCCAGATGGGGTAGGGCTGGAGCAGGGCTACCTTCTTGGGGTAAGAGCCATGTCAAGGATGCCTGGACAAGCCCTGCCTCCTGTGGCTTGGTCAAATGGACTTGGCCCTGGTGGTCCTTTTCTTGCTTAGCCTCTTGGCCTCAGCTGTGTATGACCAGTGCCCAGCTCTTTGCTGGGGTCACTAGAGCCACTGGAGCTGGGCCCGATAATTGTGGACCTGGCCTCATGCCTGTCCAGCTCTTGGTGCACTTCTGTTTCACTTTGGACGTGGCTCCAGGGGCCTTGGTTCCCTCTTGGGCATTCGTAACAGCAGCCTGGGCCAGGCTGGGCTCTCCCTGTCTCCTCACCTTCTCTGTCTCTCCTGTCTGCCTGCACCTTCAAAGTCCACACTATCGGTCAAGTTGTTGTGCACAATTTTCGGATGGATTTATTTGCTCTCATTTGCATAAGAAATACCATGCTCCCATCCTAATGAGCAGGCCCATCTGGCAGCACAGGCCTCCTCTTGGTGGAGGGCCTGGCCGGCTATTTTCTCTCAAGGCCAAGAAAACCTGGCTGAGCCCTGGACTGGGGAACCTCTTCAAGCGCCAGAGCCAGCTCCAGGGCTGCTGACCTCTTGTCTGCCACCAGCCTGTGGGGGCTGTCTGGACCAGCCCTGCCTCTCCCAGACTGTCCTTGGAGAGACCAGGGTGTGGCTACAACTGAAGAAGGCAGTTCATAGTAATACTGTAAAATCAAGCCAACACCAGCAACTCCATGGCCACATGGTTGAGTTTGTCTCAGGCTAGAAAGACATACAATGTCATGGAAGGTATCTTAGCCTTGGGTCCTGCTTAGCTGGGCTACATCAACAGCGAGAGCCCAGAAAATGGGCCCTGGCCTCTCAGTTGTCCTCTGATAAGCCCCACATGAGCCCCTGCCCACTAACACAGATTCCTGTCTGTCCCTCTGTGCAAGCAAGCTCTGTGCTGGCCTCAGAGCAGAGCCTGATGGCCAGCTGCCCCAGGGGAAATGACAGCATCTGAGTCTTACCTGAGTGGGTCCTGCCAGTCCAGCAGCTGGGTAGCACACCCCCAGGCTTTCCTGCCTGATGCCAAGTGCCCAGCCACCTGCCTCTGCTCCAGGAGGCCATCCTGGTGGCTCCTGTCCGCCTGCTGCCTGGGAGCAGCTCCTGCTGAGGAATATTTTCAGTCCCATTCAGGTAACAGGGTACAAACGCACACTGCTCAACAAGTAGGTTCCAGGAAGAGGGATGGAGCCCCTGGTGTCCCAGGAGGGTGGAGGGAAAGCTGGAGGACAGTGGCTCAGGAAGGTGTGGTGCCCTGGAGTGCCTTGTCCCTCCTTTTTCATTGCTGCAGGAAGACTCAGGAGAAATGGGCGGGGGGCGCGGGGGGGGGGTGTCAAAGAGAAGCACTGCAAATTCTCAGCTGGCCACTGGGGAGGTCCTGGAAGGGGCACAGAAGTGCCAAGCTGCCCTGAGAAAGGAGAGGCTTCCTGGGACTGAGGTCTGGGTACTAGGAGGACGATTCTAGTGTTGGAAAGAGCATGAGGGGCCTGCATGGTGACTGTAGAGAGCTTGGGAGGTACTTGGCCTTTGTGTTTCTTTCTATGGAATTCTATGTGCTTTTTAAACATTGAGATAGAATATAACCAAATGCATGAAGTGCACCAATATTAAGTGAATCTTCACAGGGAGTCTTCACAAATTTATAAAGATGCTATTAACAGTGTTCCTAAAGGCCCCTGTATGAATCACAATTTTTTATTTTCTGTATTTAGAAAAAAATTTTTTTCAATGTATGGTTGCCTTTCACTTGCCTCCAGCCATGAACCTGGCTGGACACCTGGCTTGCAACCTGGTTATGTGCCCTGGCTGGGAAATCAAACTAGCAACCTTTGGGTTTGCAGGCCAGTGCCTTATCCACTGTGACACCAGCCAGGGCCTATTTTCTGTATTTTTTATTTATTTATTTTTTTGATGCTTTGACATCTTCCGATGCTTTTTTGGCTGGGAGTGAGCCCTATGCCCTCACTGGGGTAGCTAATTTTCAGACAGAGCACAGCTGGCCCACAGGTGAGCTTTTACATGCAAACCAGCCAGTTTGTAGCTGCCGTCTCTGGGGCCTCCTGGGTCTGGCTCTCACATCATCTATCCTTCAGCTCAATCACCCCAGGCCAGACACCAGACAATAGGATACCATTGCCACGGTCCAGGGTCTGCCAAAAAGAGTCCAGCTATCTCTTTCCAAACTTGCCTCTCCCACCCCTCATTTCGTTCCTCAGAAACCACAATGTGGACCCTGGTCCTGCCATTCTCAGCTCTCTCTGCCTCCCCACTGATGCTCGTGCCTTCTTGTGTGGCCCTGGGTGACCTGGTATGCCCCCTTACCTTGGGAATTGTAACTAGTAAACTTTTCTTTCTTCTTTTAATTTTTATTCATTTTGAGGGAGAGAGAAAGACATAAATTTGCTGTTCCAGTTATTCATGCATTCATTGGTTGATTCTTGTATGTGCCCTGACCAGGGACTGAACCTGCAACCTTGCACATCATGGATGCCACTAACCAATTGACTACCCAACCAGGGCAGTAAACATATTTTTCAAAGGCAGTTGTCTCTGTGTCTATCATCTTACCATATCTTTTATTGGGGGGGGGGGTATTTTTCTATATTTTATGACTTTAATTAAATTTCTGATTTCTGTTCTTTTTTTTTTCTTCATTTTATCGTTGTTGTATTACATCCATCCCCTTTTTGATCCCCTCTGTCCCCCTCCCCACCCACCCATTGCCCCCAAAGTCAATCCCACCTGTTGTCCATGTCCATGTCCATGGTTCCTTTATACTAGGTTCTTATCTAAGCTGCTCTCCTTTCTTGCCTCTGCCTCCCCCCTCCATCTTACCATATCTGATTGAAACAAAATCCTATCTCATGGCCCTTATGTCCTCATGTCCCTCATGTCTTTTGCTATTCTATATACTCCTCCATCCCTAAGCCTAGCCATTACTATGATTTCTATCATAACTGAGTTTGCTTGTCCTTTGTCCTTTCTGTAACTGGAATCATTCAGTATTTCCCCTCTTGTGTTTGTTTGGCTTGTTTCACTCAAAATAACGAGATTTATCCATGTTATTGAGAGGTGCTCTCTCTCTCTCTCTCTCTCTCTCTCTCTCTCTCTCTCTCCCCCCTCCCTTCTTCCCTCCATCTCTCTCCTTGTCATTATATTTATTATATTCTTTCATTATATTCTGCAATTTCCTTACTCATCTCTTGGTTAATGAGTATTTGACTTTCTGATTATTTCACTGTTCAACTAATTTCTCCATCTCTGCACCTATTTCTTGTAGAGTGGCCAAGTTCATTGTCATTTGGCTCTTTGGCATTTATGAAGTGAGTTGCAAGTGTCTTACAAGTTGCAACAGTGTGTGTCCCATGATTGTCTCCGAGAGTCTGGTGCTGGTGCTGGATGGTAGGGGGCCTAGGAGCTGTCCTGGGTGCTGGACAACCTCCTGCCCAGGGCTGCATTCTAGTGGTGATGCTAGTGAGGGAAGCACAGATGGTAAATAAGCAGGAGAGTAAATCTTATAATTTCAAGAAATGACATACACACAAAGGAGAAAATAAAGAAGGGTGAGGGCATATAGTAAATGTGGGGTGGTTTCTAGAAGCCAGGTAGCCAGGGCAGGGCTCTCTGAGAAGGTACTTCTTATAATAGATATCTGAGTACAGCAGAGGAGGAAGCAGTCTTGGCAAAGATCAGTCTGGACAGAAGGGAACGTCATATGCAAAGACTCTGAGGCAGGAATGTACTCTCGTTAAGGTGCAGCAAGAAACCCAGAGAGGCTAAAGAAGTGAGGGGAGAGTGGTAAGGGTGTAATTGTGTAGCCCTGGGCTTGAAAAATTATCTAAAACTCTGTTACTCAAGCTTGGGAGTTTGGAAGACTTTCTAAACAACTGAGAGTATTTGTGGCCAATGAGAAAATTTGAACTTTCCATTGAAAATTAGAATCCTGGAGAATATGTACACACCACTGTGAGTTTAGTAGCTTCTCAATGTTTTAAAGACTTTTCTGACATTAATTAATATGACATTTTTGATATTGTTGAAAGAAATATGACATTTAGAAGATCTGCATGACTCAGTGAATCAATCAGTGGCCATGTGTCACATTTCTGTCAGAAATGTGATAGCCATTTGAGAGGTGCTCTCAAATAGCCCTCTGCATGGCTCTTTTCCAAACCAGTCTCCTATTGGGTCACCAAGAACACAAGACCCTGACACTCTCTATATCCAAGCTCTTTCTCAGAGGTACTTTTAGTGAGTAGCTTTGAGGAATGGGACAATGGCTTCCTCTGGGACAAAAGCAGGGTTGCTCACTGTGTATTATAGGAGAGGTGGGTACCCACGCTAAGACCCTGAAGCTGCAGCAAACCCATGGTGAGTGCAATATCCACAGGGACCCCTTAGCATCACCTTTGTGGGACTCAGGGGGCCAAGCGAGGCAGGGGAAGCAGGCTGGTGGTCACATTGCTTGCTGTGGAAGAATGTTATGAGTAATAAAGATCTTGATCTCTGACACAGGAATTTTATATATTTTTTCAGTACCCATGAAACAGTATGGGACAGACTGTTTAATTACTAGTATGGAACACCCCTGAGAACAGGCATCTCCTTGAGTTTGTATCCCAAGAACTAATCTAATTCAAGTAGCCCCACAAGCCACCCCTTGGGGTGCTGGTGTCATATCAAGTGAGAATACCCATAATTATTTGAAAGAGCTATGAAAATACTCCTTGCTTTTTTAAATGCGCCTCTGCAAAATCAGAGTTTCTTCACGTGCTTCAACCAAATGATGCATCACAGTAGACTGAACATGAGAAAGAGACAGGAACCCAGCTGTCTGAAGTTAATCCAAGTATGAAGAGGTTTGCAGAACTGTTGAACAATAGCATGCCTGTACTATATTATTTTTTAGTTTGTCTTAGGAAGTATAGTTAGTTTTTATAAAAAATATGTGCTACTTATATAAGCATGTGATGGTATTATTATTATTTTAAAAACGAGTTAATGAATGAATGTTTTTTTCTTTTTTAATTTTATTGTTGCTGTATTACACCCATCCTGAATGAATATTTTTTAAATGTCTCTGTTTAAAAGTTTAGCATTGATGAACATAACTCACACAGACAAAAACTCTTTGAGGTTGTTGGTAATATATTTTATTCATTATTTTCAGAGAGAAGGGCAGGGAGGGAAAAAGAAAGGGAGAGAAGCATCAAGGTATGGTTGCCTTTCACCTGCCTTCAGCTATGGACCTGGCTGGAGACCTGGGCTTGCAACCTGGTTATGTGCCCTGACTGGGGAACCGAACCAGCGACCTTCACGGGTTGGCGCCAATCCACTGAGCCACACCAGCCAGGGTTTTTTAGTAATTTTTAAGAGTCTTAAGTGGTCTTGAAACCAAAAGTTTGAGGACTGCTGGTCTCAATAGTTAACAGTTATAAATCAAGCTAACAAAGTAATAAATAAAATACTTCAGGCTCCAGCCTTGTAAAACATATCTTTAATATGTCCCAGAAAGCCAGATGCACATCTGGGATTCTTGGACTCCTGGTTCTGTGCTGGAAGGTGGTGGAGGAGGCACCTGTAGCTTGCATCACCCAGCTCTTCCCTCCTGGTCTCTGGTCACCCCTGAAAACAGGTTTTTTGTTGTCCCTCAGGCCTGTTGATTGTGTAGTCCACCCTCTAGGAAGGATCCATGCAGGAGGCCTGCACTGGATCTTCCTAGTGAGGTTGGGCTGTTTGGCAAACCTTCAGGGTCTGGGGCCCCAGAGCCTGGTCTAGAGGGTGTGGGGGTAGGCTCCGGGTGGGCACTGCCTCTTGACTCTGTGTCTCTCATCACAGGAAGAGGGACACAGAAGGAGGCCTGAGAGAAAGGCACAGGGCAGGACCTAAGCAGGGTGCTGCTCCCTGTGTCTGTCCCTCAGCATACACTAGAAAAGCCTGCTGACTGATTGGGGGCCTCCAGGCCAGCACTGGAACCTGGGCTCACTATATCTGTCACCGGGGCCCTTGGTGACTGGCTGGCCACTCCCCTTCCCTGGCCTCCCCTGGCTGTAACGTATGGCTGGGTGTTGATGGATATGTTCCCAAGTGCTCTCCTCAGGTCAGATTTGTTTCAAGAGTCCACGATTGCTAACAAGATCCTGACAACCTTTGTGCTATGTGAGTTTAATTGGTTGGTTAGAGAAAAAAGGGCCTTTTCTTTGGGATGTGTGGGTAAAATATTTATAAAAAGTTCTTTCTTAAAATGATGTTACTGTCTATTTAGCTCAGGAGCCAAGGGAATCTAGCTCATACTAAATAGAAAATACAACCATTTCTCCCTGGCTTAAATGTCTTTAGTATTGCTCAAAGATGATACAAATGCATATATTTTTAATCAGTAACACACTCAAAGTGTATTTTAAGTGGTATAACTATCTTACAGCAGCTTTCAAGAAACAGTTTAAGTGTAACATTTCTGGGGGTAGCCATTCCAAAAATCACTCCTACTGCTTCCACATGATTTTCCTATGAACATTGAAGGTGCTCATGGGATCTGAAGGCAGTAACCTGTGGGTGTTGCCTAAGCAGAGTTCAGCAGGCTGCAGGATACACTGTAAAGCCTGTTTTGTGGGTGAAAACAAGGAACTGAAATGCACAGACCTAACTTTGAAAAGTTTACTTCCTCCTGAGTACATTCATTTGTTTATCCATCCAACCATCCACCCACCCACCCAATCATCCACCCGTCCATCCATTTTTCTCAATCATCCAATTCTTCTTCCATCCATTCATTCATCCACCCATCCACCCATCCATTTACCTCAGTCATCCAATTCTCCACCTATCCATCCATCCATTTATCTCAATTATCCAACCCTCCATCCATCCACTCACTCTTCCATCCATTCATCTGTTATTCCATTCATCCATGTACCCATTTATCCATCCAGCAGATATTTGGATGTTAGCCCCTAAGAGGAGCCAAGTGTGGTAGAGGTCATGTGGAGACAAAGATGGTGGAGTCATTAGAAACCCAGGGCTGGGGGAACTGGCTGTGCTCTGGCCACCTTCAGTGACAGTTTAGTGAAGGAAGTCACTGTAGCCTAACACAGTAGGGAGAGGTATGGCAACTCCCTTAGCTAAAACAACAATATGGTGTCAGTTCACCAGGCAAAAATGTCAGGGTCACATGACTAGGAGCAGTATTATCTTCTTATAGAGATCTTAAAATGGACAGTGAATCTTCATTCTGCAACAAGGCCTGACTGTGGATACTTTGGAGCAAGCTGCATCCCAGTTAGGAAGGCCCCATGACCCCCTGTCCCTTGCCAGCAGGCCCAGAGCTACCCCAACACCAGAGCCAACACATCATGAGGCAAACAAATCTCTGCCTCTCAGTAGTCAGGGAGTGCCTGAGGGTCACTGAACCTGGATCCCTGCCAGTGTTAAATGTGAGGGCCTGGGGTCCACACATGAGTCAAACTTGAGGCAGCCACCCTTGAGACCAGGGAGATGGATTCAGTAACCCCAAACTCAGAGGCCCGAGCAGGATTTCCATGTAATGGTTGAGAAGCCATCCCAAAGGAAGGGAAGCTGGGAGAAGACAGCGCATGTTCACTACCTGGTCCCTTACAAGCAGATATGAGCAGGGTTCTTGCTAGCAGACCCAACATCTGGGATTTGCCTTTGGACCTACCCTTGAACCTTCATGGCTTCTGGGACTACCTACCTCCTCCCAGCTGCTAACAAGTGGGCCTCACTCATGCTGTGCAATGGGTTGGTCTTTGCACCAGTAATCACCTCCCTACGTAGGTCACATTCCAAGGCCTGGCTCTCTCCCTTGTTCTGGGCCCTCTGAGGCAGTTACAGTAAAGCCACAGCTGGCTCCTCCTATCTCCAGGGGCAGGGGTCCTGTTGGGCCCTCCACCCACTTATTTCTGCAGTGACACAGCCTGGCAGGGACAGGCAGTAGGTGGCAGAGCTGGCCTCAGCTCTAGGCTGGAGCTTGTACCCACAGGCCCTGGAGTACAAGTCACTGCCCTGGAGAAGTGGCATTTATTGACACTGAGAAATGAAGGCTGTCTTGTCTGCAGGTCTGCAGAGAAAGCCTGCTAGTTTCTGGGGTGTCTTAGGGAGAAGGGGTTTGCAGGGGCCCAGGGGCTGGCAAAGGGGGCCTGGCCCTGCCTTGGCCTGGAGAAGCCTGGCTCTGGGCAGTTGAAGTGGTCTGGGCCTAGGAGGCTCTACACCTGAAAGGACTGGTGTCTGGGATGAGTGGAGGTGATGCTCTTTGCAGGTTTGCCCTGAGCAGCTAACCTGGCTTTAATTTGTCTTCCTTTGGAGGCTAGCCTTCTCTCATCTCCTGTACTGGGTTCAGCCCTAGAAGAGAGGCTATAGGGATGTCCTGGTCCCAAACTCAGGGTCTTTGCAGTCAGCATGGCTGAGGAGTCCTCCAAGCCTGCAAGGGACCCAAGTGGACCCTGAGCATTGTGCCTCTCCCTGGGCACCGTCTGGTCCTGGACCCAGTGTGTGGAGTTGACCACATGCTTCAGTGAGCTCCAGGACTCAGGTAGGTGGCTTGGCCTACAGGCCCTGTGGCTGGGCCCTGGTTTTGGGAAGGTGGCCTAGAGAGCAGATGGCTTCTGCTGGCCACCTTGTGGTCCTATAGTGGGCTCACGTGAGGTTGTGCTGCCAGAATGATGCTGACATATAACTTTGGGTGACCCAAATAGTCACACAGACAGAGCTCTCAGAAAAAATATTTCCCTGGCTTGTATCCCCTGGGGTAGCCTTGTCTGCAGCAGCCCATAGTTGTCTACTAGATATAAGCAAATGCCATGCACCTCCCCACCACCTCCATTTCTCTCACTCTCTTGCCTCACTCCTTATTGGCAGCACAATCTCTGGGCAGACTCTTGGTCTTCACTCCCCTTGACTTCTCTCTGCTTCTCGTTTCTCTGTGCCTAGCCCTGAGGGACTGTGGGAATGGTCCATGCCCCTGTCTGCCATGTCCCTGTCCACATTACTGGCAGTGGCCACACCTGGCATTCCCTATCCTCATAGACAGCCTGCCGCAGACACCAGGGATTTGTGAGGACAGGTTCAATGTATGCAGGGGCCCAGGAGCAGGAGCCTCACATTGATGACATGCTCCCTCCCAGACAGGAGAAAAAGGTCACTTCTGAATTCCAGCATCAAATCATCCACTTTTCTGAAACTGTTGGAAAGAATAGCTACCCTTTGCTGAGCTGAGCCCTTTGCAGGTACATTAGGGAGCTGAAAAGGCAAGATGCCTGCAAAGTGCCTGCAAGATGAGACTCGGGAGCCAGCTTGCAGCTCAGGGAGGAAAGACATCAGGAGGCTCCTGACTACCTGGCCTGGGGCCAGGGGAGGTGGCAGCATGGTGGGCAGAGGCTGTGTGTTTATGTGCCAGAGAGGAACTGTTTCCTGGACATCGGCTATGGTGACAAATCACTAACTTCACATCAAAGTCTGGCTGCTTGGAGACTCTGAAGACACCAACTCAAGCTGATGTCCACTGGCTCATGGGTGGTGGGGTGGAGGGTGAGGGCAGCTGCCCACTAGAAGCCTCATGCTCTCCAGTTTCCACAGTCCTAGGCTCACCTGCCCCTCCCTGTTGGCCTGCCTGTGGGCATCCCAGCTGGGCCCAGGGCTGAGATGTGAGCCCACATCTAGCCAAGTAGGTTCCAGGTCAGCCTGCCTATTCTGACCTTCGTGTTTTCTCTGCAGATGGCTCCCAGCCTTTCCTCTTCTTCCATCTCTTACCATTTAATACAGCTCTCCTTGGTTCCCAGGCTATGGGGGGCTCTTTCTCACCCCACAGCCAGCTCCCGATGGCATCTCTGTGCATCTTGGTTGAGCTGGGTTATCTGGAAGCCTCACCACCTTCCAGGGTCTCCCACATCTCAAGAAGAATCAGGAAAACCTCAAAAACCAGGCAGTCCCTTTGCTGCCCAACACTGACTGTAGGCAGTGCTAGGGAAACACACATCTGTTACCAGCCCTGGAGGCCCAGGCATGCCTTCTTCACAGCCTTCCTCAATGCCCATTTGGGGAGTGCCAGACACCCCTAGGCTAAGTGCTGTGAGGGCCAAACCCACAGGCTGTGTCTACCTGAGGCCGGGAAGCAGCTATGGGAGACAAAGCTCCAGAAGGAACTCCAGTGCCCATGAGCATGCACATACTGGGGCACAAGCAACCAAAGCTGATTTTCTCATAGATCTAGAGCCTAGAAGTCCAAGGTCATGGTGCAGTCAGGGTGCTTGTCTCCTGAGAACCCTCTTCTTGGCTCATGGATGGCCACCTTCTCCTGTGTCCTCACAGGTGTTACGTGTGCATTTCTCTGTCCCACCCTCTTCCTCATGTGAGGACACCAGTCAAACGGGTTAAAATCAACCCACATGACTTCATTTTACCTTAATGACCCCCTTCAAGGCCCTGTCTCCAAATATAGTCACACCCTTGAGCCATGGGGGTCAGGGTTTTAACCTCGGAGTGGGGAAACGATTCAGCAGAGAATAGTTATTGGATGAGAGCCCCAGGTGGCATCAACACCTTCATTTTTACCACTGAGGACACAGATGCTGAGAGAGGCAGGTCACTTGCAGGGGGCACTCAGCTTGGCCTAGGGACCAGGCAAGTGACCTGAGTGGTCCTTCCTCAGTTTCGTCTCTGGAGTCCAGCCTGGGTGAAGATAGGGCAGTGGCCTGGAGCTTGGCAGGGTGCTGGTGACCCCTTCCAGGGGCTGTGAGCACAGAGTCTGGACCACAGCTCCAGGCACAGCTCCAGCACCCACCATGCCTAGAGGATTCATGGTACACTCATCAGGAAAATGGGAGGCTGTGGAACAGCCATGTACATTGGGTGGCCACACGCAGCCCACAGCCACCATGCCTGGCCCACAGAGACAGCTCAGCAGGTAGGCTGTAGGTCTGGTGGGGCTGTCCTGCATGGTCAGTTGTGCAGACATTTGGCTTCCACCCAATACCCCCACCCTTGTGGGGTCAGTGGGAGGCTGGAGATGCTGTCTGATCAGAGGAAGGCCGCTAGCCCCTGACCCTAGTTCCCCCACAACCTTCCTTGGTTAGCCCTTGTCAGCATTCAGCATTCATAATGAGTGTGTGTATGTCACCTGGTCTCAGTCATTTACCATTTCAAAGTCTGCGCAACTGTGGTGGGAAAATGGTAAACTCCATTCTCTTGACCTTTTAATAAATGTGTAGCTCATTTATGAGAAAGATGAATTTCTGCCATCATATGAATGAATACATATAGAAACACACTCCACTCAATACCATGTGTAATGTTGAATTGACAAAGAAAGGAAAGTGCTTCTGCTTCTGTAAAGGAGGAGGTGGTGCCAACCCCCTCCCTTTCCTCGGTGCTTGCACCAGATTCCACCTGGACACCATTTCACTGGATGCACCAAACAGCTTTGCGGGGTGGACTGCATTTCTACTCCCATTTTATGGACAAGGAAGTTGAGGCCTGGCCTGGATGCATACCTTCTGAGGTCACATGGTTAAAGAGTGCTCAGGCATAGCCTCAGTCACCAAGCTATCCTCTGAAAGACACAGGACCAATGGGAGAGGCTGGGAGGAGGCAGCCACAATTTCAGCTTGCTCTGAAATTTCTGACTGCAAATCTCAGACCTGGATTCTCATTTCAGGCTGCTGGCTGGCTCTCCTCACAAGCGCTGGTGGTCACTGCAGAGTTAAGCCAACAGACAGAGCTGATTAGATTTGACTTTATCCCTTGCTTTGAATTATTCATGCCTCTTCCCTAATTTCCCTTGGAATAATTCAATAATGCAGAGCAGCCAAGAGCACTGGGTGGGTGGCTCTGGGACATGTGGCCCAGGACACTGCCATGGCTGCTGCAGCCAGCTCTGCTTTAAAGCAAACCCTCCCTGACTGCTCAAGACCTGGGAACTCTGCCTGGGCGGTCCCCCTGCTGTGATGCAGCCCCTTGCCATCTGTCCACCCTTATTTTACAGGGGAGAAGCACAGGGAGGATGAGAGGTTCTCCCGGAGTCACACAGACGCACAGCCAGAACTGTGGTTCTCTGATTTAAAAATCCACCCTTGTGGTGTTTACTTGGAGATGGGGCTAGGAGATAGAGATGATTTTAGTGTTTCCATGTAGAATCAAAGAGGGGCTGGTCTACATGGTTTTATCCCCTCCCTCTCTCCCTCCAAGCACATCATGGGTACTGGGAACCAGACATGAAGTGGGCCTGTGGGATCCCAGAATGGACAAAGAGACAAAAATAGAGCCCACTCAGAGCTGGGAGACCCTGAGCAGTGCAGGGCTCACTCACTGGACATGGTCTCCCAGAGGCAATGCCACAGCAGGTCTGGCTCTGACCTGCACTCTGGCAGGTGTGCAGTGGCAAGCATTGGCTGGGCAGGGCCTGGCACGTTGTCCTCCTTCTCTCCCAGGCCTCCTACATCCACTCCCGTACCTGGGTTTGTTGACAGAAAGGCCCGCTTCAGGGACCCTGGTCTCTCTTGCCTCTTTGTTTCTCATGGCCACATCAAGGTTCTCCAACAAGTCCCTGCTGCCTGTTCCCACAAGAGCTGCTGCCGAGGTTATCCGCTACACGAGCTGGGCTCAGTGCAATTCACCGTGCCACCAGGTCACTGAGACTTCTGGGTCCTATGAACTGCCCAGATATTCTGATTGCCCATTTGGGTCTGGAACTGGGTGCATTGGGATAGGGTCCAGAGTGGAGCCCAGAAGGCCTGGGGACCCCACAAGCCCAAAGACCCTACAGGAAGGATGTGGTGGGAGCCTGGGCACTGGGGATGGTGAAGAGAGGCAAGTTCCTCATTTCAGGAGCCCCAGGGAAACATTCTCAGGACCCTGGTGGCATCTCCTCGTTGGTGTGATCAGGCCTCTGTGGTGGCTGCACCCCCCCCCCCCGCCCCCACCTGCTTATCTCTCTCCAGTCCAGGGCAACTCCAGGGGCTGGCTGGCAAAGGTATTTGGTGGCTTGTGCATGTGGGCCTGGCTGCTGGTGAGGTCTACAGAAGACAGGAAGGGGCACAGCACCAACCTGCATAGAGGGTGGGCTGTGGTGAGAAGATGCTGGAGCAGCCATTGGGGGTCCAGTCTGGTGGGAGTACAGGGCCTCTGACATCTGACTTGGGAAAGACTGTCAGTCCTTGTAGAGCAGGGGCTTATCCCAGGCTGCATGAACAGGGGCACTCACAGGTGACTAAAGAAGAGACTTTGGCATGAGGTGGGGGAGGGGATGATGCCACCAGAAGAGGAAGAGCTGTGAAGGTGAGGTGCTTTGAGGATGGAGGAAGCCAAGGTAGCCACTAGGCACTGACCCCATAAAGAAAGAGTCTTCTCCACAGCCTCCAAAATGAACTATTCCACCAACACCTTGACATCATTAGCCCAAAGAGAATAACTTACTTTTTATTTTTTTTAATTTAATTTTATTGTTGTTGTATTATATCCTCTATTTACTCCCCTCTGTCCCCTTCCCCACCCATCTACTTCCCCCCAAAGTCAATCCCACTTGTTGTCCATGTCCATGGTTCTTCCATACTTGTTCCTTGACTAAACTGCTCTCCTTCTTTATTTCCTCCTCCCCCCGTCCCACATCCCCTTTGCCTACTGAAGGTCTATTCATTGTATTCATGTATCTGGTTCTGTTTTGATTGTTTGTTTTGTTCATTATCGTCCTGTAATGGGTGAGGTCATATGGTATTTGTCTTTCATTGACTGGCTTATATCACTAAGCATAATACTTTGTAGCTCCATCCATGTTGTTGCAAAGGTTAGGGGTTCCTTCTTTCTGCTGTGTAGTACTCCATTGTGTAAATATACCAACGTTTTTTGATCCAACCATCCACTGATGGGCACTTAGGCTGTTTCCAGCACTTGTCTATTGTAAATAGTGCTGCTATGAACATAGGTGTACATAGGTTCTTATGAATTGGTGTTTCAGGGTTCCTCGCGTATGGTCCTAGTAGCAGAATTGCTGGATGAAAAGGCAGTTCAATTTTTAGTTTTTTAAGGAAACTCCATACTGTTTTCCACAGTGGCTGCACCAGCCTGCATTCTCACCAACGGTGCACCAGGGTTCCCTTTTCCCCACATCCTTAAGAGCACTTGTTTGTTGATTTGTTGATGATTGCCATTCCAACAGGCGTGAGGTGGTATCTTATTGTGGTCTTAATTTGCACCTCTCTGATGGCTAGTGATGTTGAGCATTCTTTCATATGCCTCTGGGCCCTTTGTATGTCTTCTTCAGTGAGTTGTCTGTTCAGGTCCTTTGCCCATTTTTTAATTGGGCTGTCTGTCTCACTGGTGTTGAGTCTCATTAGTTCTTTATATATTTTGGATATCAAACCTTTGTCTGAGGTATCATTAGCAAATATGTTTTCTTATACAGTTGGTTCCCTTTTAATTGTGCTGGTGCTTTCTTTAGCTGAACAGAAACTTTTCAGTTTGATATAGTCCCATTTATTTATTTGTTCTTTTATTTCCTTTGACCTTGGAGAAGTATCAGTAAATATATTTCTGCGTAGGATATCTAACATTGTACTGGCTATATTTTTCTCCAGGACCTTTATGGTGGCACTGCTTATGTTTAAGTCCTCTATGCATCTTGAGTTTATTCTGGTGTATGGTGTAAGTTGGTGGTCTAATTTTATTTTTTGGGATGTTTCTGTCCAGTTCTCCCAATGCTACTTGTTGAAAAGACTGTTTTTACTCCATTTTATGTTCCTTCCCTTTTTGTCAAATATTAATTAACCATAGAGTCCTGGGTTTATTTCTGAGATCTCTATTCTGTTCCATTGATCTATATGTCTATTCTTATGCCAGTACCAGACTGTTGTGATGACAATAGCCTTATGGTATTGTTTGATGTCCAGTGGTATTGTGATTCTTTTTACATTGTCCTTCTTTCTCAAGATTGCTGTGGCTATTCATGGGCATTTTGGGCTCCATATACATTTTTAAAGTATTTTTCCTATTTCTGTGAAGTATGTCATTGATATTTTAATTGGGATTGCATTGAATCTATAGATTGCTTTAGGTAGTATGGACATTTTAATGATGTTAATTCTTCCCATCCATGAATGTGGTAAATGCTTCCATTTATTTGTATCTTCCTTCATTTCTTTTTTCAATGTTCTGTAGTTTTCTGACTACAGATATTTTACCTCCTTGGTTAAGTTTATTCCTAAGTACTTTATTTTCCTTCTTGCTGTGGTACATGGGATTTGTTTTCTAGCTTCTATCTCTGATGTTTCATTATTGGTATGCAAAAATGCTTTCAATTTCTGGATATTGACTTTATATCCAGCTATTTTGCTCAATTTGCTTATTACCTCAAGTAAGTTTTTGATGGAGCCTATCGGGTTTTGTATGTACACTATCATATCATCTGCAAATAATGATAGTTTTACTTCTTCCTTTCCAATTTGGATCCCTTTGATTCCTTTTCCTTCTCTGATAGCAATGGCTAGAAGTTCCAAAATGATGTTGAACAGAAGTGGAGAAAGTGGACAGCCTTGTCTTGTTCCTGATCTTAGAGGGAAAGCTTTTAGTTTTTGCCCATTGAGTATGATGTTGGCTTCAGGTTTCTCATATATGTCCTTTACGATGTTGAGGTATGCTCCCTCTGTTCCTATTTTTCTGAGTGTTTTTATCATACATGGTTGCTGTACCTTATCAAATGCTTTTTCAGCATATATTGATATGATCATATGGTTTTTTCATTTTGTTTATGTTTTGTATTACATTTATTTTGTTTATGTTTTGTATTACATTTATTGATTTGCAAATGTTGTACCATCTTTGCATTCCTGGGATGAAACCCACTTGATCATGGTGTATGATCTTTTTAATGTATTGCTGGATCTGGTTGGCCAATATTTTGTTGAGAATCTTAGCATCTATGTTCACCAGAGATATTGGCCTATAGTTTTCTTTCTTAGTTGTGTCTTGCCCTGGTTTTGGGCTTAGAATAATATTGGCCTCATAGAAAGAGTTTGGGAGTCTCCTTCTTTTTGGATATTTTGGTATAGGTTGAGAAGGATAGGAGTTAGTTCTTCTCTAAATGTTTGGTTGAATTCACCTGTGTAGCCATCTACTCTGTGGTTCTTGTGCTTTGGGAGATTTTGGATTACTTCTTCAATTTCACTAGTTGTTATTGGTCTATTCAGGACTTCTGCTTCTTCTGGATTCAGTTTTGGTAGATTATACATTTCCAGAAATGTGTCCATTTCACCCAGATTGTCATATTTCTTGTCATGTATGTATCTGTATTAATTTCTTACAATCCTTTGTATTTCTAAAGTATCAGTTGTGATTTCTCCTCTGTCATTTCTGATTCTGTTTATTTGGGTCCTCTGTCTTTTATTTACTAAGTCTGGATAAAGGCTTATCAATTTTGTTTATTTTTGCAAAGAATCAGCTCTTGGACTTACTGATTCTTCAAAATATACTTTGAGTTTCCAAGTTATTTAGTTCTGCTCTGATCTTGATGATTTCCTTCCTTCTACTTGCTCTGGGCTTTGTTTGTTGTTGCTCCTCTTGTTCTTGCAGCTTTATGATTGGGTTCTTTGTATAACCTTTTTCTATCCATTTTAGGTAGGTTTGTATTGCTATAAATTTCCCCCTGAGGACTGCCTTTGCTCTGTCCCATAGGTTTTGGATTGTTGTGTATTCATTGTCATTTGTTTCCAGAAACTTTTTTTTTTCTTTTTTTTTCCACCCTTTCCCCCCAAAGTCAATCCCACCTGTTGTCCATGTCCATGGTTCCTTTATACTAGGTTCTTGTCTAAGCTGCTCCCCTTCTTTGCCTCTGCCTCCCCCCTCCCCCCAACCCCTTTCCCCCTGACCACTGCAGGCCTATTTCTTGTATTCATACACTTGGTTCTGTTTTGCTTGTTGTTAGTTTTGCTCATTATTGTCCCGTAATGGGTGAGAACATATGATACCTGTCCTTCACTGACTGCCTTATTTCACTAAGCATAATATTCTCCAGTTCCATCCATGTTGTTGCAAAGGGTACAAGTTCTTTCTTTCTGCCATATAGAATTCCATTGTGTAAATGTACCAAAGTTTTTTGATCCAATCATCCACTGATGGGCACTTAGGCTGTTTCCAGCACCTGGCTATTGTAAATAGTGCCGCTATGAACATAGGTGTGCATAGGTTCTTATGAATTGTTGTTTGAGGATTCTTTGGGTATAGTCCAAGTAGTGGAATTGCTGGATCAAAAGGCAGTTCCATTTTTAGTTTTTTAAGGAAACCCCATACTGTTTTCCACAGTGGCTGCACCAGCCTGCATTCCCACCAACAGTGGATGAGGGTTCCCTTTGACCCGCATCCTCGCCAACACTTGTTGTTTGTTGATTTGCTGATGATTGCCATTCTGACAGGTGTGAGGTGGTATCTTAATGCAGTTTTAATTTGCATCTCTCTGATGACTAGCGATGTTGAGCATTCTTTCATATGCCTCTGGGCCCTTTGTATATCTTCCTCAGTGAGTTGTCTGTTCAGGT
>PVIW01013029.1:0-29267 GCA_004026585.1 Noctilio leporinus | reverse complement strand
ACAGCAACCAGAGGAAATGACTGAGGAAGAACCCACTGCTTATCCTCGATTTCAGGAAACACAAAACACCTGGGACCCACCCAGGACACGCCCACGCTGGAGACCTGGCACCAAGGCCCCGCCCCGCCCAAGATGCTTGGGACAGAAACTGACCTGAAGGGACCAGGGCAGACACTGGCTGCGGAGCACATGGCCAATCCCGGTCCCCTTCGGAGAGTCTGAGGGAAGAGGTGCAGAAACGGAGTGGGTTTGTAGCTGGGCCACAGTGTGAAGGACCCAGCGGTGGGCCCAACAACTCCTCCCGGGCCATTCGTCCCAGCTCCCCCAGGGTGGCCCTCTCCCGACGGAGCATGTCTGTGCTGCCCTGTGCACCCCACTCACAAGGAGAGCCCTGCCTCGCCCCTGAGGAGCCCAGAGCGAGCAGCTGCTCCGTGCTTCCAGCTTCCCGGCCAGAACCAATCCACAGAAGCAAAGACGGAAGGGAGGGAAGGCGGGTGGAGCCGCAGCTGGTGAAAGGAAATTCCCAGGTCGCCCAGGCTGCACCCTGGGAGGCTGAAGGACGTGACCACGTCAGGAAAGAACCAGCGGGAAATGATCTCCAAAGGGAGGGAGGCAGGAGAGCAGAGACTCCAGCCCGTCAGCCCACGGCCCTTTCTGGCAGAAACCTGTCCGTAGCGAGCAGCCAGGTAGAGCCCAGGCAGGGACGCTGAGGTCGTCTGACTCACGGTGCAGACGCGCCCGGCGGGGCCCGAGGTGGCCGTTCCCAGCGCAGGGCTGTCCCTTTGGAAGGCTGGGGGACGGCGGACCCTGCGTGCTGTTCCTGCGGGGGCCATGGGGCCCGATTTAGCCTCACTCTTCAGCCAGAGCTGGTCCACGGTGCAACGGGAGTCTTTGCGCGCAGGTTCCCCACCCCTAGACGGATTCGCGAAACATCTGTCACCGCCTGGGGGTGAACGCTGGGTGGGGGAGGCGAGTGAGGAAACCCAGGCTGGCGGATTTACCTGTGCCATCGACGACGGCCTGCGGGAACGTGGGAAACTCACCCTCTCCAACGCGCGGCTGCCTTCTCCGTGGAATGAGAGGAATATTCCTCATCGACTGTGGGCGACAGGGAGTGGCAGGCCACGCGTTCAAAAAGACAACATGGAAGATGCCGCGCTGATGTGTCATCGTTGAGATTTCAGGAGGCTGGCCACGGGGGACTCTTGAGGCCAGTTGCATGTCGCACGGACTGCAGGCCGGGAGGCCGGCCGAGCCTGGACGAAAACCAAGGGCTGCGAGGGTGGCGGGCCAGCCCCGGGCCGCGCCAGGTTATCACTCACTCCTCGTTCGCACCTGATGACTGTTTTGGAGCATCAGGGCCGGGGCCTGGGGATCCGCCTGCACGTTGGCATACGTTTATTTTGGTTTATTCCAAGTTTGAGGAATGGTAGATGGAGGTTGTCTCGATGTTCAGAGACGGGGATGAAATTCCCCACCCAATTAAAAAGCTGACAGATGGAAATGAGGTTCCCGACACTATTCCCAGCTCACTGCTGGGCTCCGAGCAAGGCCGGCTGGCTGCGCACGGCTCTGCGGGGACCAGGACGCAGCAGCTGGACAGGGCTGCGCCCTCGCTGGGGGGGGGGGGGGGGGTTCCGCGCCTCGGTCACGCCTTCCCGCCTCGGTCACAGCGTTCTGCAGGGAGCTCCCGCGGGGAAAGGCGGTTTCCGGGGTCAGGAGCATGAATTCACTTTGTTCTAATTTACTGGGCACCGTCCCTCTTCTCGTGTGATTCAATTCAGCAAACGTTTGTTGAGAAGCAACGTTTCCGTCTCTCCTGGGAGTAAGACCTGGGCCCAGCCCTGGCCAACCGGGGAGCCTACTGCCCTCGAAGCCAGCGAGTCCCCACGCGGACCTTGCATTTGCGACCGCCGGCTCCCCCGGGTGCCAGCAGGCCCAGGGACGCGGCACGGGTACCAGGCTCAGAGATCCACACAGGTTTCCCAGAGACCCGGTCTGCCGGCGAGGCAGCTGGGGGAGGTGAGAAGCTGTCCTTCAGCTCTCGGGGAGCCCCACCCTGAAAGGACAGTGAATTGAGTGATCCCTGGGGACACCTCCAGTGCACAAGGGCACCGCAGATCCGCTGCTGGTGAGTAACTTCCTAAAATACCACACCACCCGACAGCAAAAATGCACCAACCTCTGGGCTCCGTCTCCTAACTACCTGACTGTCCTTGGGCGGCAGTGGGTCTCACCGATAACCCCATTTTCCATCTATGAATAAGGAAGGAACTCTCCACCTCCCAGGATAAATTTCAGTTCTGGAGAAAAATCTGTACGTCAAGGGCCTCAAAGTTTGATGGGCTCATTGCAGGGACTCAATGAATGTGTGTGAGTTCCGTTCTCCTAGGTCTTTGGCAAGAGCTTCTGAAGGTGGTGGGGGGAGAGCTCGGCCCGTCTCCGAACCCGACTTCTGCACTCTTCGTGCATCTGAAGATGAGGACGACGGCACCCACTTCACCGTTGCCCCAGGGCCTGACTGAGGCTGGGAGTGCCATGTGCCCTGCGACGGGGCAGCGAGGGGAGAGGACTGGGCACAGGGGCCACCGGGGAGCCGGGGCAGCGCCGGAGGGTGGATGTCAGCACCTTGCCACACGCTACCCGGCACTGTCACCGGGAAAGCTGAGGGACAGCACTGGCCCCGGTGACCGCGATCCCTGGGGACAGGTGGGCTCAGGCCAGCAGAGCTGGACTTGGGCAGCGATGGCCCTTGGCTGGCGCACCCGGCCCCACCACTCTGCCCTGCCCGAGGCCAGAGCTGGAGCGGGAGCTTCGCATCCCGTTGCCATGGCAACTCCCACAGCTGTTCCTGGAAAGAAGGACAAGGCCCGGGCTGGGTGGCTTCCCCTCCCTCTCAGCAAGTCTGCCTGCAGGAAGGTTGCAGGGGAGGGGGGCAAATGGCAGGGCTGGGGCCGATGCGCACGCCTACTGTCCCTGTCCCGTACCTGCCCCCGTCACTATCTAAAGGAGACGAAATTAGAGCCGACGCCAGGCCCACCCCTACAGCAGCAGAGGCTTCCCTGCAGCACTGTCCCTCGGACACCCCAGGACAGCGGAGTCCGTCCCCAGTGTCACCTACCGTGGGGCAGGCCGGGAGCTCCCTGGCCTCTTCCTGGCCATGAAAACCAGCCCCCCGTGGGCTCCATGCTGTTGGGAAGACCCCACCAGTGAATCCGGAAAGCAGAGGAACGCAGATGAGGAATGAGAGGGGCCCGAGCAGGCAGCAGGCCCTTGCCCGGTGTCCCCGGAGACCCCCGCCCGTGCCCTGCCCAGGGGTCACCAGCAAAGTACCACCCCTCCCGTGTCTGAGTCCACAGCGCCCACGTCCCCCCAGGCCCGCCCTAAGGCTGGGGACCCCCAGCTTTGGCACGTGGCCTTCCCCGGGGAAGCCTGAAAGCCTGCACACCTTGGAAGAAGCCCTGGGGACAAGGAGGGAGGAAATCAGGCCACGGTGACTTTCCACATCCCCAACACACCCTGCGAGCAGCCGTCCTCCTCCAGGGGGCACCAGTGGGTCACCCCCTCTGGGGAGGCAGGGGCTCTCTCTACACGTAGGTGCCTTCACCTGACTGTGCCTCAGTTTGCAGAGCTGGACGTTGGGACGAATGACACATCCCTCCCAGAGCTGTGTGCGGGTGCCACCGAGCGGATGCGCGCTTTGGCTGGTGGGTCTGTCGGCACAGACGCTACGTAACTGGGGACAACGGTCAGGACGCGGCAAGTGAGCTCCCGGCGAGCCTCCCCTGCCGGCGCAGCTGCACCCCCCGTGGCGGGGTGAGGGGGAGCCGGGGTGACGGCGAGGATGACAGGCCGAGGGGAGACCCGGCAGGTGCGCAGCACTGGTGACCGTGCGGGGAGGACGTGTGGAGACGCCGCTGTCCCAACACGCTTCACGGCCAACACCCAGCGTGTCACGTTCAGCGTCCCGGCTCTGGCCGTCCAGTACGGGAACTGACCACAGGCGGCCTTTCCAAATTACTAAAAATGACTCCTTCTGACAAACTACTGTCCTATGTAATGCCACCTACCTCATTTACCTAAACTAAGCCTTCCTACCGATACACGACCCACCTCCCTCCCTCCCTCCCGAGAGTTCTGGGGTTGAGGTAAAGGCCGCACATCTGCGGGGCCCTGGGCGGTCGCGGGGTCTGGGTCTCACGGGAGACCCTCAGGGACCCGAGTCCAGGGACTCAGCCCGAGCTTCTGCTTCCAAGCACCGGCCTTGCAGTCAGGCACCAGGGGCTGCCCCGGGAAGCCCTGCGGGGCTGGTTTTCCTAATGACATTTGCTCTTCACACCCTCGCTGTGATGGCCAAGTGTACCTTAGTGAACCCCAACATGCACGCCGGTTACAGGGGTTTTACAGACACGCAAATGTGTCGGCACCACGTGGTGACGCCGGTACGTCCGGAGACCTGTGATCGCGTAGGCGCCCTGTGCTGGCACCTCTGGCTGGGGCCCTACGACCACAACTCACGCACCGTCGGGGGAAGGAGCTGAGACATTTCTTGGGTCCCAATTACAAATGGGACAGGCCTCAGACACACAGCACACAGTGCTCAGGAGGAAAACTAAGCAGCGTGACCCTCGTTTGCCACAGGACTGTACCTCTCGGAGAGGTGCAGTACTTTACCCAAGGTTGCATAACCACACTGAGACCTGAACTCGGGTCGATCCTCCCGGATTCCTCCCCGGACACCAGCTCCAACCACGGGCCACGCGACACTCACCCCCCTTCTCGTGCGGCCCTGCCCGCACCACACGCAACCGTCCCAACTGCAGTCTTAGGCGCTTTAATTGCATTCTATTCGGGAAAGGCAGTTCAAAAAGACAAGAGGAAGAATGGGCTCTCCCAGTGAATAATAAAGCGTAGAAACGGCAGCTTGTCTTCGACGTACAGCTTTATTGCCAGCGGGCTGGGGCACGGGGAACAACAGGTCCCCGTGCTGCCGGCAGGGGCTCCGGATTCACACCCAGTGCTGGCCCGCGCTGAGGGCGGCGCTGAACGTCCTCAAGGCCCGATGGGTCCCTCTCGAGGCCAGGAGGAGCGACCCCGCTTCGGCTTCGTGGCCGGCCTCCCGCAGGTGCCGGGCCAGCTCGTGCACGTCCCAGCGCCCTTGCTGAGGGCCGGCCAGCAGGTGCTCAATGATGTGCGGGTAGAAGGGCGTGGAGATACACTTCACCAGCAGCCTGGCATCCAGCAGCAGGGAGAGGAGCTCTTGGTCACAGTTTGAGTCATTCACCTTCAAGAAATAAGACAAGACGTGAGCTGGAGCCGGCACTTCGCGCCAGGACGCCCACCGCTGCGCTCCTTTGCGAGGCGGCGCCCTTGGGCTTCGCCCTCATCCACACCCCCCGGTCAGCAGTGCCTGGGGCCCACGGCACGTGCAGACCTCCGGTGCACAGGCGGCACGGACACGGACACGCGCCAAGAGCCCCGTGAGGCGCTGCAACGGCTCCCGTTGCCAGGAACCGTGCCAACGGGCACGCGACCTGTTCCTGCACGGAGTCCTCGCCCGCGCTGCTGCCCGTGGGCGTGACGGACGGGAAGGGCGGCGGCCCTCTGCCTAGCGCCACGGTCAGCGAGTCAGCAGCCAGTCCTGAGTCCGGCCTTCCCACAGCCACACTGACCACTTCACTCGGGCAGGCACCCCAACACTCCTGCAGGCAAACCCGCCAGGAAACAAGACACTTCAGAACAGGAAAACCTCCTCCTCCAGGGAGAAACCATTTCATCAACCCCTGACACAGAGACAGGATGACGTCAGGACAAGTCTAGAACTTGCTCAGGGCCCTAGACAGCTTAGTACCAAACTTACCTTCTAAAAGGTTTCACAGGCTCTTTCGGCTTGTGTATTCTCTGCACTGCTCGCCCTGGTCCTCTCTTCTTAGTCTACGAATGGTTTTCTGTGGCTTTGACACTTAGCTTCTATTTTTCTATGTTCTAGTAAAGTCCATGTTGTTGTAAGGAATCAAGTCAATACACGCTGCATATCGAAATTCACAATTACATTGTGGTGTCGTGAGACAGCCCCGTGACAGGTCCTCCTTAATGTCACTGGGCACCTGTGATCATTTTGGTTGAAGGTCAAAGAAGAGGCACTGCCCACGGAGACAGCACCTGCCTTTCCTATCACCTAGTGATCCTTCCAAATGCAACATAAATGTCAGCTCCAATGACATCTTCTCGGTGACATTTTCTCTCCATCTCTTGGCCAAGCAGAGTCCTCCTTCCTCTGTCCTCAGGACACCGCGTACACGCCTCCCCGTGCTATATTCTACAACTCGGGGCCTGGCCCCTGCCGGACTGGGAGTGTCGCAGGCTGAGGTCCGGCCATCCTCCGCCTTGAGCACCCTGTTCACCCCGCGCCTGCTAAGGGGCCGGCACGCCTGCTCTCGGCCCCACTCCTGGTAACTGCACAGTCCGCCCTCGGCCGGGCCGCGGGACACAGGTGGGCTCAGGACTGAACGGTCTCTGCAGCCCCAGATGACCCTCTTTGCCTTTCTCCTCATCAGCACCTGTGCTATGGCCCCCCAGCCCCCACCCGACCCGGGAAGACACCCAGGTGAACTCAATGGAGTTTTTGGGTTGTTTCTGGTTTCAGAGGCTGGCCGGTGGGAAAAGCAACTGGTGGGAAAGACTAGCTTTTCTGCTGAAAGGGTCAGGAGCTTTCAGTCCTCTGCATGGGGATGGGCGATGGCGGGTGGGCTCTGCACGTCCCCCTTCCTTCCAATGTCCTTCCTCTCCATCGGAAGGAACCGGGTCTGACCCCCCGACCGTGCAGACACGTCGTCCTGTGTGTGCTCCCCAGGCTGGCCGGCATTTCCTCTCTCTGCTTAAAACACGCCACTGAGACAGCTACAGCCTCACACGAGAGGAGAGAGGTCCAGGGGGTCGCGGGGGCGTGTGGCCGCTGCTGTGGGAGCTGGGCTAAGCCCTCCTGGCTGGTCTGCTCGTTGACCACCGTCCCGCTCACTGCAGGGGCCCCTCCGCCGTCTCACTCACGTGGGCTGGGGGCCCTGAACACGTGGACGAGCGAGAAACGCCGAAGCTCCCACCCCGACAGAGCGGCTCACACGCACGGTGCGGGTGGTTATTTGAATTCACCCTAAAAACCGGGTCCCTCCACCTGCGCGCGCCCAGGAGCGTGGTGAGCCAGCTCGCTGCAGGCACACGCTCGCCGTCACCCGGGTAAAGGGCTCCGATCCCAACACCGAGGGGCAATGCTGCCTCCGCGGCCCTGAACAAGTCCTCCAGGCCGCAGCCCCTGGGGAGCCGGCCCCTCAGCGCCCCTGCGGCGGAGTGAGGGTGTCCCCACAGGGGACAGAACAGGCTCTGTCATCGGGCTCCTCCCACCCAGCCCTCTCCCCGGAGCGCCCTGAAACCCTTCCCACGGGTGTGCCGGCCTTTCAAGGAGCTGTCCCCGCCCACCCTGCAGGCTGGGAGAGAGGGGGACAGGGCAGGCTCTGCCCCCAAAGCTCCCCACCTCCTGTCGGGGCTGAGAGCCTGAGGCTGAAGGCGCAGGAGCGAGGACTTGCGTCTCCCGGCCCCGGGGCACCCACGGGTCCCCTCCACTAGGTAGAGTCGGAGGCTGCCGGCCCCCACTGTGCTCAGCAGGGGCAGGGTTTCTAGGTTAGCGTCTCACAATCAAGGGCTGAGAAGACGGAAGAGGTGACTTGATAATTGCCATGTGCAAAGGAAATACTACACGGACGGTAATTCTGTATTTGGGTCAAAAGACAGAATGGAAGAGCACAGAACTTGAGAGAGGGCCCTGGGAAGAACTATTCCAACACGTGCCCTTAAAGAGGCGGCGCTGGAAGACAGAGAAGACGGCCCCCACGGTCACAGAGAGACGGGACTGCTCCCCAACCCTGGCGGCCGACCTCAGCGGCACCATGGCCGCAGGGCAGCTGGCATCCCAAACCCCTAGCCCCACACTGCTATCGACAGAGCCGTTCATAAAGCTCCGACTTGTCTTCATTTCCCTTGTTTTTAGCTAAAAACCTAACTTAAGGCACTAAAAGTCTGCTGCTACCTACCAGGGTCTTACTACCCAGTACTCATTCTGATCTACTTTATTTTTCTTTTCAAAGTAAAAAAAAAAGAAGAAATGAAAATAGTTTCAAAAAAGGAAGAATCATCTATACCTGGATCACCAAAGAAAATCTGCTGTAAATATTTCAGCTGCTTTGAATTTTGATGTGATTGAATTACTACAAATAAATGGGATTTCTTTTGCACATACTACATTCTTCACTTGAATTATCTCCTTAGGAATGATGATCATGGGTAGGTATCACTGGGGAGTTCCAGATGAATTGTGCCCGCCCCCATCCACAGGCTAAAGCTCCAACCCCCGAGTAGCTAAGAATGTGACTGTGTTTGCAAATAGGGCCTTTCAAGTATGGTTTCAGGTCGTTTGGGGGATCCTAATCCAACAGGACTGGTGTCTGCATGAGGGTGGCCAACCAGAGGCCACCGTGTGTGGACATAGGGGACGGTGGCCAACTGCAGGGGAAACCAATCCTGCTGACACCTTGACCTTGGACTTCCGGCCTCCAGAACCGAGAGAAAATGGTATCTGTTCGGTCTCCCAGCCTGTGGCCCTTTGGCATGGTGGCCTAAGCAGACACCGTGGGGCACGGAAGCTTTCTGGCTGTGGATCCAAGTGCAGGGCAGTAAGATGGTGACATTCTGCGCAGGTCATGGCGGTGACACAGCAGGAGGGGTCAGCTGCACTGGAAGCTTTGGGTGTTACTATTTTAAAAAGAAATGATTTTGCTAATTTAGGGCAAGGGTGCCTCAAAAAGATATTTTAATTTGAATATGTTTATTTACAAGAATGAATTTTTTTCCCATATACTTCCAATCATCTTTGTTTTTTCTTGTGGCAAGAATTAAATAAATCCTTTGTTCATTTACTAGAATTGTTAACATCATTCTTTCATATGTGGAGTGTTTTGTGTAACTTAAATGTGAACCCTGATTGCAGTTATAGTGAACATTCTAATGTTTTGTTTATTTGTTCTTATATAGAATCTTTTTTCTGTTGCTTAAAGCTTAGAAGTTGTAATTCCTCGGAGGGTCTGATATACATATTTTCTGACATTGAAAAATGACAACTATCAACAAGAATATAAAAAATAAAAACAACAACTAAGACAACCAGAGAGGGAACAGAATCAAAGATATGGGGAACATCTGGAGGGGTGTCAGCTGGGAGGGGGAAGGGGAAGAAGGGGGGGAAAGGCACAGGGATTAAGAAGCATAGTTGGGTGCAGAACAGGCAGGGGGATGGATGTTAAGAATAGTACAGGCCCTGGCTGGTGGCTCAGTGGGTAAGGCACCTGCCTGCAAACCCAAAGGTCGCTGGTTCGATTCCCATTCAGGGCATGTAACCAGGTCGCAAATCAGGTCTCCAGCCAGGTCCGTAGCAACCACACTGACATTTCTCTTCCTTTCTTCCTCCCTCCCTGCCGTTCTCTCTAAAAGTAATGAATCAAATCTTTAAAAAGAAAAAAAGAAAGAATAGTACAGGAAAAGGTAAAGCCAAAGAACTCACATGCATGACGCATGGACATGAACTACGGCAGGTGAGACTAATGGGGGGTCGCGCTAGGAGAAGGGGAGCAAAGAGAAAAGAATTCGGGACAAATGTAACAGAATAATCAATTAAAAGCTAAACATTTTTAGAAAGAAAAAAAATCTGACTTTTTAATCGACTGGCATATAGTCGGTGAAAAATCACACATCCCTGACACTGGCTAGATTGGTGCTTGAAGAAAAAAAGACATTCTGTCACTTTTGGACTCAGCTGGGTGTTTAAAATAACTATGAAACACGTCCAGGAGCATTTGCTAGTTTAATCCCTCTGATCACATGACTGAATGAGAGGGACGTGGGCTTCTGAAAAGAAGACCGGCTGTTGGGTTAGGTCCGAATTCCAGTCCCGGTCGCTTCACTAACTGCTGCGTGACCTTGCCAGGGACGCCCTCTGGCCTGTGCTTTCGGCGTCTGGAGCTCGGGCTCCCTAGAGGCCGCGCCGTCTGTGGTGAAGAGCCCGGCCCACGCCTGCTGCAGATTCAGGCTCAGTAGGCGGCTGGAGTTAGTCCGGCCTGACAAACCAGGAACGGGGCCAGAGACAGAGACGTAAGTACATCACAGAGCGAGCGATTTTTCTGTGTCAGTGATTCACTTTTGAGAATAAATGAAACTTCAGATTTTAAAAAAGAAATCTACTAAAGCACAAAACTCTATTGTCCTCCAAGCTATTAAAATGTGATCTGCTTAAGTCCTCTTTTAACAAATGAACCTTCTCCAAATGACTATCTTTGATTTTATGAATATAAACAAATCGAAGATTAATTACAGTAATGAGATAAACTGAGATTCCAGTAGCATAATGTATGCAGGACCTCGCTTCAATTACTTCAAGGAAGATTATTAAATATTGCTTCACTGTTTACTTTAGAGAAGGCTATTTGTATCACTGTTATATATACCATTACTAATGGAAGTTATTACATACATCACTGATTAGGGCAGGAAAATAAAAGGGCAACACCAGCATATACTTAGAATGAGGAAAAAATGCCTGCAGATAATTTTTTATATTCTGTATTTGAGTGAAAGGCTCCGTTTCCCAGCCGACCACCAGTCCCACTCCCGGCAAAGGATTTAACGGTACATCTCACCTGAAACCAAAGTCAGGACCAACCATCTGGCGTAAAGCTGACAATGGGAAGGTCTGAAAATCCAAGCCTGACCACCAGTTTGACCCTAACCACACCTTCCGTTCCCGAGCCCCGAGTCTGCTAACACCACACTTCGTGCTCGCACCCTCCCCGGTGTGCGCGCCTCCTTGATGTCAACCCCGCTGGCAATGATCCCGTGAAACGCAGGTGCTGTGTCTTTCGTCTCCACCAACGTCCCATCGCTGCTCACTCCTGCCCTCGGGGCCAGGCTGCACAGTGGTCCAGGCAGGCCTCAGTGCTGCCTAGAAATACAACGGGTCAGCCTGCAGGGAGTGACTGCCCATCCCTAGAGACACCAAGTAGGTGGCCGTGCGCGCCCTTCATGAGAAGACGGACCCCAGCTGAGGATGACTGATGAGGGGCACAGGTACTCCACCCAGGTATGTCCGGGATAAAGTGATGTTTAAAAATGAGTCAATATGCTCAAAGTTATGAGAAAAAGAGCCTGGTACTAAAAGAGCCAAAGAACAGTGATGGCAAAAAGAGGTCAGTTTAGTAAAGGCCGGCATGTATGGTCCTCAGCTGGTCCTTCTTTGTGTGATGGGGCCTGGTTTGGACACACCTGGGAGGAAATCAGCGGGCCGCAGAGTCTGCAGACACAAGACAGGTGGTTAGGACCCGCCCGGCTCCCTGCTATCCCGGCACAGCAGGGCGCAAAGGAAAGTGACGGGCCACCCTGCGCACGGGGAAGGCGACATGGTGGGGCCACAACTGGAGGAAAGGCCTCAGCCGGACACCTGGGCAAAGTTACAGGGGCACCAAGGCACCATCTGCGAGGCCAGATTGCTACCTTCTCACAGGACTACGAGGACGGACGTGAGGACGTGCCTATCACAACACCTGCAAGAAGCCCTTTCCAGAGACAGAGGTACGTCTGCATCAGGGCGAGGCCCGCAATTAGGCGCTCAAGGTCTCAGGGGCTCCGGGTGGGCCCGGAACACACTTAGAAGGAAACCAGCGGGCACACGGGACAGCTTGGGCACGGGTGGCGTGTGCAAACAGTGACGCAGAGCCAAAGCCCCACAAACCCGGCATTCCAGGACCACCATAAACACTCATCCGCTTACTGTGATGAAAGGCGTCAGGAGACGTCACGGGGAGGAAACACGCCAGAGGCGAGCCTCCCACCCACAGGCGGACGCTCTTGTAGGAGAGGCCGCGGCTTTGCGGGCGCTTTCCAGCTGGTGCGCCGTGGGGAGGGCCCGGCAGCCGCTCAACTCAGAGGAGGCTGCCTACATGGCCCACCCTGGAGGTCTGCGATCTCGGGAAAGCTCCAAGAAGGGGGCTGCCCGCGGCGGGAGCCTTGGAAGCGCTTCCGCATCGCCCTCCACCCTCCACAGCCGCAGGGCGGCACCAGGAGGCCGAGGGTGGACCTCGACAGCGGGCGCTCTTCCCCCAGGACCCGCGCTGTGCACACCGGCTACCACCTCCAGGGGGCCCCTGGGCCTGCACCTTCTCCTCACAGCCAGCGGGGCTACTACCATCAGCAGCCAACGAAGCCAGGGATGAGCTCCAGCCTCCTACCAACCTAGTGGACAGAGGGAGCAGCAAAACGAGAGTAAATGTTTCTTTTCCACTGCAGTACCGAGTTTAAGGTAAAGAAAGCCAGGGAAGGGTCTGGACAAAGGCCCCTGGGCGTCCTCCCTCACAGCGGCTCACAGGAGCTGGCGCAGGATCAACTGCGGGGGCAGAGACGGGCGGAGGCTGAGGTTGGCCGGCTGCTGGTGCTGGGGGGGCAGGCGGGGAGCGGCCCTCGTGCCGCAGCTGCTCCACACGGGGCTGCCGGGGCGGCGACGGGGTCTGCGCCAGGGAGCACAGACCTCCACAGGCGGGAGCGCCGGGCGGGTGCGACACCAGCAAAATGGGACAGGTCCCGAGTGCACGTCAAGGTCAACGCCTGAGCAGTGACACTACCACCGTGAGCAAGGTGTGACCACCACCTTGGTCACACCTTGCTACTCCGGAAGGGCACCTGAACACTCCACCCAGCGTGGGCAGGTGACCTGAAAGCAAGGGTCTCGGGCAGGTGGGGGGCTCGGTGGGGCGGGTCTCACCCCTGCAGCGAGACCGCAGGGTTCTGGGTGCTGTCATCCCACCCCGGGCCAACCGCCCCTCGCACCCAGGCAGCATGGTGTTTCAGAACCCGAGTTCTGAACGTGCAAGTGGAAATGTTAGGGGTAACCAGTGCCGTTTAAAAAGTCCTTGCTGCTGCCACGTTCCCACGGGGCTTCTTATTTTGGCGGTGTGTGCGCAACTGGGGGAGCAATCCTAGTTAGCACTCAGGGAACCCCAGTTCCAGCTGTGGCTCCGACAGAGGCATTCGAGACCAGGACTCTTTAAAACAAACACGGGAACACGCATGGAAGGACCGCAGGAGCGCGTCAGACAGCACGAGCAGGGTGACCAGACGCGTGATGCACGCAGCCCACTTGCTGCCCCGGACACGTCCTGGGGCCGGATGCAGATGGTAATACAGCTGGGGGTGGGGTGGGGTGAGGAAGAAGGACTGGCAGCCTGACATGCTCCAGTCTTCCCTTCCCCTTAAACTCCTCTATTTACAATAAAAACAGACTAAAATATCTCCCTGCAATTCTTAGTTTGTGGTAAACTCCCAGCATTATGCAAGTTTCATCTTCGGTAAAACGGACAGGAAGACGACCAGCAGACGAGCCCCCGCAATGCCTGACCTCACCTGCCCCCAGAGGACCTGTCGTGAGCAGTTACCAGTGACAAGAGGGTTCGGACTCTTCACGTAAGCTTCATGATACTTTGAAAATCATCAAAATGAATAAAGGCATTGGATTCTTTCTCATTTTTCCCATGACCAGGGTTTCCACACGCTTTTGGTAACCATAAACATAGTTTTCTGGATCATCTGTCATGAACAAAAATGACGCCGTCACGCGCCTCCTGAACCGTCTCTCGGTCGGTGACGAGCTGCACACCCGACGGGGCCCTGGGTGATCACAAGGAGCCGGAAACTGCAGCACCTGGGACAGCGGGCCCTCCCGGCCGCCCGTGCGCCACGCAGGGCGCTTACCCTCACGTACAGGACAGCGCGCCCGGTAAGGGTGACCGACCACTGCCACTGGCTTACGCAGTCCCCAAGTGCATGGCTTCAGCATGGTTTGAGCACATCCCTTCTGAGAAAAGGTTTGCTGCAAGACATCCTGCCGTGTTACTCGGGCGGAAGCCTCAGACATCTCGTGTCGCTGCGTCCAGCGGTTGTAGGCGCTTCCCCTCGGGCGGGATCTTAGCCCGAGGTCCTCCCACATTTTTGTTTCAAGAAAGCACTGCTCGCACTGACACACGTAACCCGGGCACACAGGTACTTCGAGTGAAAGAACCATCTCGCTACGGAGGGTTTCGGTAAGAATCACACAAGGTGAATTCACTGAAACGCAACCCCGTGAGCTTCCCAACTCCGAGTGTGGGTTTCCTCCTGAGTCACCATCACCAGCGCAGCAGCCGGACCTCCGCGCACTCCACCCAGGCTAAGTGGGCAGAGGGCTGAGGGCGCCTCCGAAGGTGCCCGACAACCTGACCGCAGCCCCTCCCGCCGTTAGCTAGTAAGTAGAGAACCAAACACGCATCCAGGCCGAGGACGCCTGCCCAACGCTAGGCGTTCCTTCCACCCAAATGGCAAGTGCCCAGGACGAGTCTGACACACTCTTCCCGCTTTGGACTTACAGTCTCTGCACCTGAACAGTCTGGTTCAGCGACTGCTTGTCAAATAAGCAAACATCTCCCCGGACAAAGCAGCCAAGCAACCGCGGCCAGAGAGCACGCAGACAACCACAGAGCCGCGCGGTCACCCTCCGCGAGGACCGCAGCGCCGACGCGCTGTGAAGCGCACGCGTCAGGCCCCCGGGGAACAGTACCTCGGGGGCGGCGGCGAGGTGCTCCAGCGCCTGTGCGTGCAGACGCTCGTCCGGGCTCTCCAGGAGCAGCTTCAGGGACGGCAGCAGGAGGGCCTGGCTCCGCAGCAGCGCGCTCAGCTCCTGCACACACTGAAACCACAGCCCCCGTGAGCGACGAGTGCCCGCCCCGCCAGGGGACCACGCTGCCCCGGGCTTGCTCGCTTCCCCGCGGACCGGGAACACCTTCCTGGGCCCTCAGGTTTCCCTGCAGCACCCCCTTCAATGGCGGCAGAGCGCCCCACTGCACGGAGGCAATTACAGGCCCGAGCGCAGCCGGGCAAAGGGAAAAGCGCCCCACAGCCTCCCTTCACTGACGCGGGTCTTCGTTTGATCTGTCACAACCGTGTCCCCTTCCCTAGTGAAGACCTGCGCACAATGCCCACCGCACGGCCACTGAGCCCGCAGGCAGGCGGGTCTGGGCGAGGGGAGGGCGCCGGCCGGAAGCGCTCACCTCGGCGGGCAGCCTCTGGCTGGTGGAGTACAGGGAGCGGCAGAGCTTCAGCACCTCCTCCCCGCGGGCGGCCTGGGCCTCCCCCGCACACCGGGCCAGCATCGCTGTCGCCAGTCTCACCCAGGGATTCTTCGTCACACTCGTGCTACGGGAGAAAAACGAAAGGCGTCAGAAATGATTCAAGTGGCAACAATCGGGGCGAGAAATTTTAAAGTGAGGGAAAAATCCCGCTCTTCAAAGTAGAAGGCTTTTGACAAAGTGCCACCGTGATCCAGATGCGGAGATCCTCCCACCCACCCCCAGGGGGAAGAAGCGCTCAGGGATCTAGTGATCCAGATGCCGAGATTCTCCCCCCAACCCCCAGGGGGAAGGAGCACTCAGGGACCTAGAGATCCAGATGCGGAGATCCTCCCCCACCCCCAGGGGGAAGGAGCACTCAGGGACCTAGAGATCCAGATGCGGAGATCCTCCCCCACCCCCAGGGGGAAGGAGAGCTCAGGGGGCAGCAGGAGCGACAGTGGCGCGGCCTCTGGAGACGGGCACACGCTGTGGCCACGTGCCTGGCTGACTCAGAGGAAGTCACTGCGACACCCTCGACCAGGTGGCACGGGCTGGAGAAGCCATCCCACCTTTCTGGGCCTCCGTCCTTGCACTGTGACAAAGCATGAGGGTCTGCCCTGCAGGGCTACTATCTTTATTGAATGGTGTTGCGACTGTGAAGTGGCCCTCAGAATAGCTGCTGACTAGCTAAGACCAGCTCTTCTCCGTCCTCTGAGTATGACTGCGATCATGCCTACGGCAGTGGGGTCAGGACAGGGCTCATGAGGGGAAGGCAGGGCATAGGAGCTCAGGCTGGGGAGCCCAGGCAGGAGGGGACAGCGCTCCGCTTCGTCTAGGCCTCCTCTTCCTGAAAGACAGATGCACGCTGTCGGCCCTTCATTCCCTTCTCTGGCCGCCACTGCCCCGTGTTTCACAAAAATATCACGATTCACATTTGAAGGGGCACGTTAAAAGTACATCCATTCTAAGCCCCAGGAACAGGCAGCTGCTCTTATGTATAACATTTGAAAGTAACTTTACTATTTAGTAAATGTCTGCTGTCTAGACACCGAACACCAGAGACAGCCCTTTCCTGGGAGCAGTGTACCCCGTGCCCGAGGAAAACGTCATGTGCAGTGACGACCAGGAGACTCACAGCACGAGCCCGTGTCTCAGCTCCAAGTCACGACCCCCGAGGACAGGGAATGAGGCTGTCTACGCTCCGGGCGGGCGCTGTGCCCGGTCTCCTAGCAGGCGGCCTCGACACAGAAGCGCACAGCTGGGCGGCTCAGCGGGACCAGGGGCGGCGTGGCCTTGACCACCCTGCAGGTGCACCTCCCACCAGCCAGTGGCAGCCTGCGGGCCAAGGACCGTGTGCTTCTGCAAGTACAAGCCTCGTGCTCTTTCCTGACTTTCCCACTAGGCTAAGGCTCAAGACCCCTGGTCGGTACGGTGACATGCAGTCACGCGGATGGAGCGCGCTTCTGCTGTTCAACTTGACCGTGTGCTTTGCTTTGGTTATTTTGGACGTGCTGAAGTCACACACTGGACTGTCCAAAATTCAAAACGTACGCACTCAACAGTACTTCCGAGGACCTGTTCTTCGAGCACCCCATTGTCCGTGCTCCCGCGTGAGCGCCAAGGGGAACCCCGGAGGCAGCGGAGGCGCACGCCTTAACCGACTGAAGTCGGGTCAGCCTCTGCAGGCGGCGGGGTACACGGGTGGGCCCTGCTTTGCTCTCGTTCCTCGAACTTTTGACTAACACACAGGTGAGCAGTGTGCCACTTTCGCCTCACACATGACTAAAAACAATGCACCTTTAAAACATCAGATTCCTTTGCGTCTACACACCATGACGTAACGGTGTGAAGCGAAGCTGCCTGCGCTTCTCGCAGTAAGTGCAAGACTTGAGGTGGTGGCCGTTCTAAAGCAAAAACAAACTGCAGAAGCTCAGCTCATTAATCTAGGGTGTCGTGTTCCGAATTTAAAAACTCTCCTGACTGAGAGGTTCATTTTGACAACGGGAAGAAATCTTTATCTAATAATTTTCCGAAAAAGGAAAGCACTGCTAACAATCCAATCTACTTCCCGTTAACACCGCCTGGGACTTGTCCAGAAACGGACCCCAGGCCCCAGGGCAGAGGCGGACCCGGCGCGTGATGCTCGGGTCACTGGTTTTAACAGGCACCCCGAGGTCGCAGGCAGCTGCCCAGACAGCTGCTCCAGCGCCATTACAGGACACGCGGCTTTTGTGACGTGCCGGCCTGCTGAGCTTCCTATGTGAAGCCAAGGCCCTGTTCTTAAAAGCCACACGTCAGCATGCCATCTCTCCCACGTGTGACGGAGCTAAGAAAGGTGTTCCTCACAGGGATGCAAGCTACGGTGCAGGGAATTCGGCCACTATTGCAATGACATTGCAATGACTGCGTGCGGGGCCAGGTGGGGCCCGGAAATAGTGTTGGGGGGGGGGGGGGGGGATTTGTGAAGTGCATGGCTGTCTAACCACTATGCTGGGCACCTGGAACTAATACGGACTAAATCTGAATGTCAACTATAACTGAGGAAACAACATAAAACCACACTCTTCAGGAATTCCTGAGAGTCCCATCCCGGGATGAGGGGAGAGTCCTCTCCAGGCGTCTTCAGCAGAGGAGGGTCTTTCGGGAGAAACTCCGCCTCCGCCTCTGCGGTGCGGCTCCCACCGGCCTGGGAGCACGGGGCGGCACAGGTGAGCCCAGAGCCGCGTGCAGCAAGGGGCCACGTCCCCCGCTGCCTGCCGGCAGGAGCCGCCACTCGTGACAGAGCGCTGTGCCCCAGGGAAACCTCCTCGATGTCACCGGGGTCCACGGGGCCGACAGCCCCTCCAGGCAGCCGGTGGCTGGGCCGGGCGCTGGCTCCTCGCCCATCCGCCACGGTGGGAGGCCTGAAGCCGGGTCACGTCTGCGCTTCGGCTTCCTCACCCGCAGAGTGGGAGCACGTCACCTTCCTGCGCAGGGCTGTGGTGTGGACAGACAGCACTTCTAAACTGCACGCGACACTGCACGTACCCAGTAAGAAATCAATGTCGTCCACAGGACTACGCCGAGTTAAAAGACAGCCAAAGGATTTCATGGCGGAAAAAAAAGCAGGGAACAAAGTTATTTTGCTGACATCATAAATCAGAGGTTACGACCAACCCCTGTATGGTATTTTTCAAGAAAAGAGTTGGGATTAGGGGCAAGACAAATGTCATCTGTTCCTTTCATTGGCTCTTCTGAAGGGCCTCAGTTTTTCACACTTAAGGAACCAAAGAAGCCTGACCTTACGCGGCTACTTACACATACTCGGGGCCCAGAGGCGGCCACGCCTGCAAGAGCAAAGCCAAGTGCTGGAATTCAGCCTCGCGCTCACTGGACTCCAGAAGCTCCGCGAAGAGCGCACAGCGCTGCTCCTCAGTGTCGATGTCAGCCACGGCCACCTGCAGGTTCAAGCACACGTGAGACCGGCCGCTGAGGCTAAGGGACTGATGTGCAGGATCCACGTTTGTTTATTCTGACCACTCTTCCGGCATTTTTACCAGGTGCTGAGTGAGGAAAGATTCACCACCACCCTTCTCCACCCCACCAAGAAGACCTCCGAAAGCTCTGCGTCTTTCCCACTTCCAGCCTTTAAGTTAAAAACAAAATCACAAGATGGGTCTTAACATGCTTTACCAAAAAATACTCAAACAAATACATTTCCACAGAACTGGGTTACTGGCATTCAATGTACGTGATGCTAAATACTGAAGCATTTTATGAGAAATGATGAGTTCAATATACTAAAATTTAGCTGATATGTTTGTTGCTTTATTCTAAATGCATTTCTACTTTTCGTATTAACACTTTTACTACTGTTCGTGTTGTCTAGAAAACTTCTCTAGTTTGAAGTTAAAGATTTTACTGAAGTGCACTTGTCATATACTGTTTGCTACCAACAAAAGTAAACGACCCTTTATTCTCCTCCCCGTTTCTGAATGCAAAACAAGTCTCACAGAATGCTCGTTTTTCCTCCCACTGAAGAGCCAGATAATATTTCTTTTACAAGGAGGCAGCCCTGAAACAAACACCCCCAGCACCTCTGTGCACAAAACTTTCACACGAAAAGGGAGTTTTCAGTTTAAGAACAGGCCAAAATCTGGTCCACTTGTTCCCTTGTCTCACGAAACACCGACTGACCATAATTGGGTAACTATGACTCAGAGGACACCCTGGGAAGAAAATGAGAATGACCTACGTATTTGCTATACTGTCCACGGTAATGCACGTTTCCAATACATTTCACGGTCATCCTGGCTCCGACTTCAGGTAGCCACCGCGTAGTTGCTGAGTGCTATGAAATCACTGGGCAAGTCCTGCTCACACCGTGTGGGTTGGCCCATGTAAGAGTTTAGTGTGGAGAACAGCACACGTATTAGTAGCCACTTGGCAGGTGAGAAAACAGGCTTACCTGTCCCAGCAACATGGCTAACAGGTGTCAGAGTCAAAATAAATGATAAGCAAGTGACAGAGACAACATGACCAGACCGTGAAGTTCTGAATCGAGAGAACTCAGTAGGCTAAGTAAGCTTTGGGTTATTTAAGTTGGTGGTCTAACTGGGAGTTTTGCCATAGTTTCCTATCTACGTAAAGGAATGTTTTCTTCAAGAACCTCAAACTCGAGCCGTGCCTCTGCTGTCGCCTTCCGCGTCTCCACCCTCAGGCCCGCTCAGGGTGCTGCCCTCACCACGCACGCAGGCGGACTCGGACCCCCGTCTGTTTCTCGCCCCCACATTCCTCCTCCAGAGAGCTGGAGGGCTCACCCCGCTTCCTCACAGTTGCTCCCCTGTCCCCTTCGCAGAGACCACATGCTGCGTAAGTGTCCCACCTAAAGCAATGGCCCCACCTGTCCCCTCCCTCACCTGGCTTTGTCTTCTGCTTAACACCTGCAAGAAGGTGACATGGCAGATGCTTACTGTCGCCTTTCTTGTTCCATTAGAAACGGAGACTTGTTTGTTCACTGGCTTAGCCCCACTCCTTAAAATAATGAACTGAGTGGACATACCAATGAAGGAATGAAGGTATAAAATACTTTCGCACAGAGTGACTTAGAATATTCACAGGTGGTGCCCTCAGTTTTGGGCTGCACTTTTTTAATGAACGACAGACAGACACGCTTTAAAAGGAAGATGCTGCTAAAAAGGCCCAGAGGTAGCATGCTTACTGACGCGGTGTTTCCACACCGGCACCTGGTTTAGCCGTGTGACTTCAGTGATTCCTGATCCGAAAATGAGCCCCGCGACACCTTGACCTCTAAGGGCCGGAGCGTCTGGAGGCCTGCGGCTGGGAAAAGGTGGGGAAATGGCTCCTCTCTTCTTAGTTATAATCTAAGCTTTTACAGAGTTCATTTGTAGAAAATGTTCTGTGTATAAAAAAACACCTAAAAACAACGGAATGATATGCTGCTAATGTTCCTAGCAGCCTTGGTATCCAAGTTTCTATAATTAGCTGCTGTGTAATAAGGAACAGTAAGTTTCTCCTTTGTAAGACGTGTAGAGAATAATGGGTGATTCGCTTCAGACCCATAAAAGGGAAGAGATTAGGAAAAAGTGATTCATGTTTTCAATACCATTTAGATGTGTTTCTTTTCAGAAAGGGTAACAGCCTATAAATTTTATGTACATTAGCTGCTATAGGAGAAGAAAAAAGAAACTATAAATTAAACCTTCATATATTTTCATATTAGTGTGTAAATAATAGTTTCCACTTTTAAGAAGTGTGTGGTGATAAATGTCTTTGGATAACACATTTCTAACGTGTCCAGGGACTTTGTAAGTGCGGGTCTTTGTCAGGAAACCTTGGCTTCCGAATGCTCACTAACCAATTTCAATGATTAGTGAAATTTCAAAGCATTGATTCCCACTTTAAAAATGCAAATGTCAGGCCCTGGCTGGTGGCACAGAGGATAAGACACCAGTCTGAGAACCTGAAGGTCGCATGTTCAATTCCAGCCAGGGCACATAACCAGGTCTCTAGCCAGGTCCGTAGCTGGAGGGAGGTGAAAGGCAACCATACATTGATGTCTCTCTCCCTCTCTGCCTCTCTCCCTTGCCCTCTCTCTAAAAGTAATAAATAAAATCTTTAAAAAAAAAATGCAAATGTCTTACACAGTCACCCTTTGGTGCATGCACACCTCCACGCTACCTCGTGTTACAAAGCATTTCAAACTGTTACATTACTCAGTTCTTAAGGAAGCAGTTTTAAATTTTCTACCACTGTGGCTAAGTTTTACCTTATATGAAAGGTTTGTGTCCACATATTAAAGTATTTGTCTAAATTTACCAAGATAATATAAGCTTATTTTTCACCAAGTTCTATGTTTTAAAACATATTCTGATAACCGAGACACAAAATAAATTTTTATAATAAAAGATAAACATATGCAAAGAACTTCCAGCCTAGAAAAAATAGTTTCCACCCATTTTTCCCTACTCCTCTCTAAAAGCACAGCTATAAGCTATGGAATAATTAAAAAGACAACAAAAGGAGAACTTTTAATGGTGGTAAGAAGAAAGAGAACTGGTCTGGGACCCCAGGGCTGGAAGAACAATGGGGAAGCGGGGTATCCTGCATTGCTACACTCAACAGAAGAAAGAGACGCAGAACCGGTGTTTGCCGACTCCTGACCCAGTGACAGAAGAGGGCCCAGGTGAGGCCATTTCTCACCAGAGTTCAAGAAGGAAGAGAGAAAGAGGGTAGAGCTGAAATGCTGTTTTAACAAGTAACATCTAAAACTTTCCAAATTTGGTGGAAAATACAAACCTACAGGTTTAAGAAGCTGAGCTAACCACAAAGAAATCAATGCCAAGCCATCACAATCAAACTCCGGTAAAGCAAACACAAAGGCAAAAATCTTGAAAGCAGCCAGAGAGAAGAACAGGTGACCTACAGGGGAGCAACAGTTTGAATAACGGTGGACTTCTCACCTGAAACCATGGGGGCCAGAAAAAAGTGGTACAATACTTTCCAGGTGTTAAAAGAATTATCAACTACATACTCTACATACAGCAATGCTATCCATTAAGAAACAGGGGGAAACAAAACATTTTTTTCAGATGAAGAACCCTACTCCCTCCCCCAAAAGAAAAGAAAATCTGTGACTAACAGGCCTCATCTTAAAGGCTGGCTAAAGGAAGTTCTTCAAACAGAAAGAAAATGATTAAAGAAAAAGCACTGGAGCATCGGAAGAAAGGATGAAGAATGTAAGACGAAATGTGGGTAAATATAATAGACCAACCTTTTTCCATGTTAGTTTTATAAGTTATATTTGATCATTAGAACAAAGAGAATTAACAACTGATACTCAGGCAATAACATTTAACAGTGGAAAGGTATGAAGACCCACATGGAAGTGATGTTTCCACATTGCACTTCAAGGCAAGGATGTCTGCTCCTACCACTCTTCTTCAGCATCAAATTGAAAGCTCTAGCCACTAAAATATGGCAAGAAAAATGAGTAAGGGGCATACAGGTTGGGGAGAAATTTTCTATTTGCAGATAACATGGTTGTCTACTTAGAAAATTCTTAGCAGTCTTAACATTTTTTTTAAAAAGCTAGAACTAGTGAATAAGTTCAAAAATATAAACACAGAAAAATCAACCGCATTTCTACCTATTCACAATGGACGTGTGAAAACTGACAATAAAGATATTCCATCCATAAACCTGCCCCCCAAAGAAATAATTACACATGTAGGATCTATGTTCAAAAAAGTACGAAATGTTTATGAAAGAAATCAAAGATGATCGGATGAGTGAAAAAATACACCATATTCATGGATGGAAAGATTTAACCTAGTGAAGGTGTGAAACTGACCCACAGGGTTAATTCAGTGTCTCTCAAAATACCAGCCAGGTTGTCTGTAGACTCAGACGAGCTTTTATAACGTGCGTACGAAATGACACCCTTGAAGAGCTGAAACAGTACTGACAGAGAATAAAGTGGGAGAAATAACTGAAATAGCTCTGCTTGATATTACAGCGTATTACTTGGCTACAGTAAGAAAGTTGGTATGACATGGGTAGACGAACAGACACAAAAGTCAACGGTAGAGAATAGAGAACATGGAAATAAATACGCCCAACTGATTTCTGACCAAGGGCAAAAGTATTTCAATGGAAGACAGACAGTGTTTTCAACAAATGGTGCTGGAGGGGTCTGATCTCATGGGGGAAAAGAAACCTCAATCAAAACCTCACACTTTTTACAAAAATTACTCCCAGTGGGTAAGACATTTAAATACATTAAATGTAAAATCAGGAGAGGAAGTTTCGGGGAAAATAAGAGAAAACCTTGGGCATCCAGAGCTAGGCAAAGTGCTTCTGCTGATACGACCGGGCAGAAAGGTGAGGCCTGTGGAAGGCGGCCTCGTGGCGATTTGTAAGATGTTTGCAACTCATCCTACTGGAAAACAGTCCAAGATAAGTTTACCTCAATGACAAACCCTATTCTTTAGACAAGAGTTCTTAAGATGAAAAAAGGCATTAAATTTGTGGGTCATAGACCAGAACAGAAAATGCATTGCAACTGACAGCAACGTGTTGGACCAGAAAACACATGAAGACTTAGCAAGGAATCCCCTGAAACAAGCAACCAAACTTACATAATTTTACTACAGTATTTAGTTACAGCTATTCTATTATCAGTTACTACATAGACTTACTATGCTTAATTTATAAATCAAGCTCTATCCTAAGTATTACATGTAGGAAAAAACAGACTTTACAGAGGGTTTGGTACCGTCCATGATTTCAGGTATCCACTGGGGATCTCAGAATGTATCCCATGGATAAGGGGTCATTTTATTAAAGGAAGGTTCCTAAACACGGCTTTCTAGATGATAGAAGAGTCAATGCTTCTTCCTTTGAAGAATATTTACTTTAAAATTTATTTAAGAAAATGATGATATACTAAGTTAAAAACATATTTTCATAATTAGACTCATTTACTGAAACTCAGTACTAGTGCCTTATGAGTTATTTTCACATATATATTCATTTACTTATTTTTAGCTCTTATAATAAATTCTATGTATTAATTCTAGTCATTTTAAATATTTTCTAAATTTTTCTATAAATTACATAATCTTAAAGTAATGACAATTAAGATTTTAAAAAATGTTACAGCTCTTGTTTCTTGTTTTACCACATTGGACCTTCAGAATAATGCTAAAAAAGAAACTAATATTGAAAACTCTTGTTCTTAGCTTTAATAAAAGTGCCTCCAAATTTTCAGTTTTGAAAGTCAGCTATGATTAAATCTTGGTGGTCAGCAGAGAACACACAGAACAGCCAACCATCAACATCAATTTCTTACATAAATTCTATAATAAAAGTAATGTTATCTACTTTCTCTCTAGAAGATTGTTTTGGTCCAATACATTCTCATACCGTAACTAGTAATGCTGCTCTTCACGGTTATAAAAATTTAGCAACAGTAAGTTTAAGAAAATCACTATGTCATAAATCTAACAAACCATCTGGAAAAAAACCAGGGAGCAAAGTTTTGCTCAGAGGTCACAGGAGGCAGAGCAAGTGGGTCTCAGGGTCTCACAGCAGCTATGAGCGTGCAGCTGGTGCTAATGCCGGGGGGATCGTGACTCCCCAAAACACCTGAAAACGGGGCGCCTGGCTGGGCACAACGCGGACGTCGGAGAGAGTCAGCATCTGTGACGTTTTGGAAGCAGTGCAACCCGTAGGACAACGTGTGTTCCCAGAGCTGAGCGAAAGGCTAAAAGGATTCAATGGACAAGGACAACAACGTGGTGACTGTTCTGGGAAGGGAAGTTGAAGGGGAGTTAAATAAAAATATGTAAGATTAAATCAAATGAGTAAGAAATAAATACATTTCACTAAAGTCTGAGAAGTACAGAGAGCTGATACACATGCCCAAGCAGCTTCCCCGTGAATGGCTACAGAACGTAATCTAACATAGAGGAAAAATACAGGTGGGGTATCGACTGCTCCTACAAACTTCCTAAGGAGACTGTAAAATAAATGACAAAGGGCAATCTGATTAAATATGCCACTTTCAGAAAAAACTGATAAAGTCCAAGAAACACAAAAAAAGACTTAGGTTGAAAATATTACTGGATCTTTTTGTGCCTTCCTTTCCGCTTTTATAAGATGAAGATAACACATATTTGTGTAAGTTATGAATAGAATATAAGAAAATGTGAATAAGAGCGCTGGCAAACAGACTGGTGCATGGTAGTCACACAATAAAAGATATTATTAATATTCTCAACTACACAATATGCTGCATTTTAAGAAGTAGGAAGCTGAATGTGTGCTAATTTTCTTCTAGTAAGAATTGCATCTATAGATAGGACAGAAAAAAGGGAATACCGCTCTTCTAGGATAACAGAATTGTGGGTTAGCGTTATCTTTTTACATTTATTTTGTAACAAATGTAGTATTTGAAATGACTCTTAAGCACTGCCTTCCACAGGTTAGTGAAAACTAACGAGAGAAATTGCCTTTTATTCTGTCCTCTTCACGGTCAAAAGTTAAACAGCATATACCTGTTTTAATACCCGTGTTGCTTGCCCAGTGGGCTGGGGTGACAATGCCCACTATTTCCCAGATGCTAGACGGGCACCATGACCCTACATCACACGATGAAGGGCGAAGTTCAAATGTCACTCAAACGTGAGACTCTCTCCCCCTTTCGTCCCCAACTGCAGGCCTCTCTCCTCTTTGGATGAGGTGAGGTGAGCCCTCGCTCTAAGTGCATTTCACACAGTCTCCGTCCTTGAGAGTGGGCTGGGTCGCAGCCTCTGAGAGGACAGCTCTGTCCCACGTTCCCGGGTGGCTGTGGGAAGGGAACAGGGATACCTGCTCCTGAAATCTGCATCTTTCCGCGGGCACAGAAGGAGCTTGTGTTCTCTTCAGAGGAAACAGATTATCAACGCGTTGTTGCCCGTCCGTCTTACACAAACACTGATGCAAGTGCCAACACGCGTTAACTCGGGTCCCGAACGTCCACCTGTTCGTTACCACATCAGTGGGACGTCATCACCCACATGGACAGGAGTATGACTGGTGTCAGCGATTCATGGTCCTTCCATCCAAGCGGCCGGGCTGCTTCTAACGGCTCATGAGATGACACTTGATTTAAAGTTGCAAAGTCACCGTGCAATTCCTTTCACGGACACAAGTAAGACTGAGCTGTCTCTGCAGGCAGGGCTTCAAAGTTTAAAAAAAAAAAAAGCAGGCAAACAAAATGTTCCTACTTCAAATAGTCACAGAAACACACAAAGGTGACCGACTGGTTTTCAGGGTCCTGGACTCCTGTCTGCTGAAGCCACTCCTTCGAGGTTCCAGGGCCCCGACGCGGCCTACCGAGTCCGCGGGACACAAACAGCCCCGCGGCGAGGAAGCCGGAGGCCGTGGCTGCTGGGCCAGCAGGACTGCGTCACCGACAGTCAGGCTGCTCCTCCGATCGAAGCCGTGTTTGGACCAGTGCCTGGCACGCTTCATTACCCAACAGGATTAATTATGATGATTAATTATTGTTGGACAAGAAGAGATAAACAACAAATTATCTTCATGCCCATTTCTGAGTATTGATGGGTTTTATTAAATAGAAAACTGTGGAAAGAGAGCTCAAGTTGGAAATTTTAGAGTAGGCAGCGATCTCCTGACTGATTTCCCCATTCCCAGGGCGGGGGGGCGAGGCGTAGAGGCAGGTCTTGCGAGAACATCATCAGCCCTGGCTCTGCTCTGCGTGAGACGGGGGTGCAGGGCCGGGGAAGTTGCGGGACCGGAAGGGAGAGGGGACCCAGGAGGTGTCTGTCCTGAGGATGAACCAAGAGACCAGAGCACAACCTATGTGCTGTTGTTCTTCAATGACACATGTTTTCACATGGATGGAGAGGATGTTTTATAAATTACCTTTAAAATGAGACATATCCTAGGGGAAAATGCTTTGCCTTTAAATAAGAAGAGGGAAGATTTTACCTTACAGGTGCTTCCTCCAGGACAAATGCCCAATCACACCCTATGAGCCCCCCATAAATACGTGTGTTGACTTTAAAGAGCTGCTAAGGAAGCTCAACTTCGTTCTTGAGCTGATGAAGTTGATAAAGTATTAACAGCGTAATTCATGGAATTGGACACACTCAGATTTGCAGGCTGGCCCAGCCCTGGGGGCCTCGGTGCTGCCCTACGTGGCGGTAAGCCCATCACAGCTTCCTTACCAGGTTACCAGGTTCCTGGGAGAGCAGCGTGGCCTAACGCGATGCAGCACGGCACACACTCCCACACAGAGCTCTCGCAGCAGGCGGGACGGGGCTTGAACTCCAGCTCTGTCATCCACCAGCTGTGTGACCCCAACCAAAATACAGACGTGCAACCTCTTTGCAAGGCTGCTTCCAAGACTAAACGTAGTGACGTGCACGTGGTACTCATCCCACTGGCCCTCTCCTCCCATGATGCCGGTGACAAGAGGACAGATCTTTTAAAGGGAAGGATCGTCATGCACAGAGATGCTGCACATCTTCAGATATCTGGAGGATCCACTACACACTGCTGCTCTCTCTCCACTTCGGTCCTCAGAGGAGAACGGGCATGCTGCGCTCCATCCCAACACCTCTTGTCGCGTCTGGACAAACGGGTGCCCACGCAAGGCCAGGGCTGGTCAGAAATCCCTGTCAGTACGTGACGGCGAATGAACGCCAACAGCGTCAACCTCAAAGCACCAGGCCACTCCCTCATGGCCGCTCGCCCTCGCTCCCAGCGCAGCCTCCCCGTGCACGGGCGGGAGCTGCACCCACAAGCCCTCCTCCCGGGCAGCACCCCACGGCAGGAGTCCCAACCGGCCATTCCAAAGGTGATCACGGACCAGTTTTTAAGATTTACGATTCATTTATTCAGCAAGTGAACTTAGATGCTGATGGAAAACGACAGGCACCGTATAATACAGAGACAGGTACAAGGACGGTAGGAAGACACGAGCAGGTAGTGGTAAGTGATTAGAAGAGGATTAAGAGGGTCATAAAATTGATTGTGACTGGGCCACTAATTTAAGATATAGTCATTTTAGAAACAGTGACATTGAAGTTAAAGTCTCAGGGAGTAACTTTTCCTTCCTGGGCACCCATCTCCTTTGCTACCAAATGTGACTATGGAACTGGGGTGCTTTGGAAAGTCTCCCTCTTTTTAGGAATCGGAGTTCATGGCTGTTACAAATATATTACATGTGTGTGCACATTTATTTCTAACATCAAACATCATTTGTTATGTAATTAAGCAAATAATTTCTAGCAGTGGGTCTTAGCTTTGAAGACTTACTGTAACAACAGATTATTCGTAAGAAGCTAAATGCAGCTTTGCGTACTAAACTTTTCTACTATTCTTTGAGCTCTGACACTGCAGTATTTTTTTTTATTTGGCAAATGAAGCCAAACTGGCCTCTGACCAGAAGGGTAAATATGTTTCCTTATGTTTCAAAGTACGCAAAATACTTGACTTTGTAATGAGGTTAGAAGCTGTCTTAAAATCTCTCTGGTGATCACTTAAAACTACAAATTCAGAGAGATGGGAGAGGACCTGCCATCTTTGGGAGATCACTTTGAGGGAGACAGCCAGTGCAGGAGGCTGAGTGAAAAGGGGAGCATTAAGACCCACGGAATCTGCCACAGGGACAGAAATGGCCAGTCAATCCCAGGGTATCCAGCAGCTCCTGCAAGCCAAGAAACGAGCGGCTGAGAAGGTGGCAGATGCCAGAAAGAGAAAGGCCCGGCGTCTGAAGCAGGCAAAGGAGGAGGCACAGATGCAAGTGGAACAATACCGCCGAGAGCGGGAGCAGGAATTCCAGAGCAAGCAGCAGGCGGCCATGGGCTCCCAGGGGAACCTGTCCACAAAAGTGGAGCAGGCTACAAAGCGCCAGGTGCAGGGCATGCAGAGCTCCCAGCAGAAAAACCGTGAACGTGTCCTGGCCCAGCTTCTTGGCATGGTCTGTGATGTCAGGCCCCAGGTCCATCCCAACTACAGGATTGC